>JACXGJ010011952.1:0-18854 GCA_016801105.1 Esox niger | reverse complement strand
ACCAAAATAAACCACAACTACGTGCACAAACATTCAACATAAGTAGGTTCCCCAATTGGAGGCAATAACGAACACCTGCCTCCAATTGGGGAAACCAAAGCACATAGAGGTGGCTAGAGCCACCTATTTAGGCCATGTCCTGGCTATGGCCCCAGCCAGCGCAAAGATGGCTAGGGGCATAGCCAGGACATGACAGCTATAGTGGAAAAAGAGGGAAGCCAATGCATTACCCAGTAGAAAAGTAGGTTATGTACCAAAAACGGTAACAGCACAAACAAAACTTTTAACGGCACAAACCAGCACCAACCGAGCACAAACAAACGAGACGTTTGGAGCACGTTGGGTCAGAATGACCTATAAAACATTTTTTAATTAAAAAACACAAACATTTTAACAGTACAAATGGAGCACAAGCGCTTAAGCATATTTTGACGAAAGTATTGCGTTGGGTGTGGGGCAAACCTCACACAAGTCTGTGTAACTCAGTCTGAGTGTCTTGACAGGTTCCAGATGGAGCGTCCATCAAAGTGCTCTCTAAGACCCACCCACCTCTGAGTCCTCAGACTAGCCTGAAAGGTAAGGGTTGTGACGGGTAGTGAGTGATGTAGTGCACCAGATCCTGATGGCTCCTAGTGTTGTGGACCCTGTACACTACACCAGACTCTGTGTTAAGCAGGGAAATGAAAGGTTTCAGCCATTCAAACAATATTGAAATCCCCATGGTCAAAACCATAGCATTTAAACTTTCTGGTTTCTGGTAAAAATGTTTTTTATTTAAGTTTTAGACTCCTTAAATGAGGGGAAAATAAATTGCAACTTTGAGAAAAACTTCAGTGAACCACAAACCTTATTCCAGTAAACCTGATTTACTTAAATATCCTAATGTTTGATTTTTGAATCTGTGGTATGTTTAAAAAATGCTGAAATGCTAACAATATAAGCCGTGGTGCATATTAGTGCTATGAAACAGAATAAAACGATGTCTGGAGATTTTCATTATGCTTTTGAATATTCAAATATAAGAATCAAACAAATGTGCACATAAAGGTACGTTTAGTATTTGTTTAAGAGTCAGTTTTTTAAGTTAATGGTACTGCAAACAATTTTTTTGTTCCTCATTTACCTACTTTCTAATGTAACATAGCAGAAGTGAGACTGTAAGTGATACACATGTGAGATAAAAAAACAGCAACACTGAAAGTTATATATATATATATAATATACGGTCATCCGTGTCACCTTTTGGTGTGTATTTTACAGATGATCAGAACTACTCCATAAAGTACTTTCACCTGGTAAGTGGCAATATGACCCCTTCAATTGAATGCTGATTTTAGGATGATCTGATGAGTTACCAATACACTTTGATCCTAGATTGACCCTGACATTGAACAGAACCAGAAGAACCCAGAGAGGAAGAAGCTGAAATTGAAGGAAGTGTACCTGACCAAGCTTCTCTCCACCAAGGCAATGGGAACTTACTGTAAACTTGTATCCTGACTTGTTAAGCCAGTGTTTCTCAACCCTGCTCAGGGACACCCCTCTGCCCTGTATTTTTAAGATCTCTTTCTGCCCTAACATACTTGATGTAGCTCATGGGCCAAATTGTCAGAGTTTGCTGCCTCGTTTCATGGCACTGGCATCACCTTGGGGTTATTTGGTTTCTGCAAGCTTAGTCAGGTTGTTTGCCAGAGAATGCTTTCTCATTTTATATGCTGGTGAACACTTCCTGATGGAATGAGCTGTTTGATAAGAAGCAGAAGAGCTTGGCGAGATGTGTGTCAAAGGACACCTCTTGGTCTTCAACTTTCCTAAATCCTTTGGGGAGTTGTTATAATGGCAAGGCCAAAAACGTGGTTATGTGAGATCCAGCATCCACAGTGACAGTTTCGCCTTATTTCCTGTCAAAAAAAAAGCTAAGTGTCTGGTTTCCCAAAGCACTAAGATGATTGTAAGATGCACGTAGGTGCCTCATTATTTTGTCTGTGCGTTTCCTGAAAGCATCGTTACTTAAGTGGCACATAATATCACTCGATAACTAATGAGTGCTACAGACCACTCATTAGTCCATCTTAAGGCTACTTGGATCGTTAAACCATCGTTTGTGCCACGTTATTGAGAAACTGGGCCAAGTACAGTACCTGCTTGAGAATGTCCGAATTTGACCAAAGCTTCACCACTCTATTTCTTCCTCTCTTAGGTGGCTGTTCACTCATTTGTAGAGAACCTGTTCAGAGCCATCTGGGGAACCCCCGACCTTAAAGCCCCGCCTGCTGTCAAGTACTTCTTTGATTTCCTGGATGCCCAGGCAGAAAATAAGAGGATCAGTGACCCGGATGTACTACACATATGGAAAACCAATAGGTATGTGGGTCATATTACTTAAAGTACACGATAGCAAAGCACTTTCCAACTGCAAACTAATAATATCCTTTAATTAACTTCTCATTGGTGTACTCATTGTGCTGGGATGGCATAAAATGTTTGACTCATCCACTGTCCTTGTCATCTTCCAGTCTGCCCCTGCGTTTCTGGGTGAACATACTGAAGAACCCCCAGTTTGTGTTTGACATGGAGAAGACTCCGCCCCTGGATGGCTGTCTGTCTGTCATCGCCCAGGCTTTCATGGATTCCTTCTCTTTGGCAGAGAAACAGTTAGGCAAGGTGGGGACAGGACATTCAAGTATATATTGGCTAACAAAACTTATCTCTTTGGCTTTTGAGTACATTTCCACTTTTAAGGAGAGGTCAACTTTAAAGAAGAAATGTGTAGAATGCATTCTCTTTGTGGAAGCTAGGTGAATTGCAGAATTCAGCATTTTGCATGAGTGTTTTACTATTCCTTTTGGTTGACCATAACTGCACAATTTATATTTTTAATATCTTAACCTTTAACTTCAAGAACCAGGAAATGGATTTGCTTGTGAGTGCCAGGTTGTTGCTCTTCCATTTTACTTTTCAAATAGAAAATCAACATCTTAGAATGCACTTTTAAATGCATCCAATTATACTAGGTGAATAATTACTAACACTGTATTCTAGAAGCAATATAAAGGATATGAACATTCAGTGGCTTAAGGGTTCTTGCTTGAAGTCTTGTGGTTAGTGGTTCAACCCTCATCCCTGCTCAGGTTGCTAATCGTGATGTTATACTGTGGTACTGTACAAAGATACAGATGAAGAAGGTGCAGAACACTGTGGTCTAGTCATTAAATTCCACCAATTTATGAAGATTTTTCAGGTTCAGACCTCATTTTTACTACAACCAGTAGTTTTGGAGAGGGCAAATTGGTGAGCTTGGGTTCGATGTTCACATCCTGAAAGTGTAGGTGGAAGTAATACTGTCTAAAACTGCATTACTGAGGTGTAGATGACAAATTCCATGGTAAACACAGCTACTAATGCAACGCTGTAGCCAATGTGAATGTCTGTAACAGGTACAATGCCAGGAACCGCTTTTAGATTTGATACTAACTAACTAACACTATTCAGGTTTTTTGACTATGCTGGAGGCTCAGATGTATGCACACCTATCACCTGGATGTGATGAGATTGGACCTTTGTGTTTTCCAGCATGATCCAACCAATAAGCTTCTCTATGCCAAGGATATTCCCCAGTACAAACAAGAAGTGAGGAACTACTACAAACAGGTCAGGAACCAGTCACCAATCAGCAGCTCTGAGTTCCAGGAGTACCTTCGAGAGGAATCAAAGGTAAATCTCTCACACACACACACACACACACACACACACACACACACACACACACACACACACCTTTTCATTTAAAGTTTGTCACTGTGCTGGACATTATATGGTTCTTTCTATTTTATTAGAAACATGAAAATGAATTTAATGAATCAGCTGCTCTCCGGGAACTATATAAATACCTGCAGCAATACTTTGATGAGGTGAGCTCTCTGTCTTTCTTTCCCGAGCCTTTTGACCACACATGCGGTCTCTTTATTGGCACTCACACATTCTTACAAAACTTTCACGCTTCCCCAACACCGTTTTTGCCAGGTTTCAAAATCTGCAGAAAACTGTTAGTCAGGCCAAGATAACCTATATGACATCAATGTAATTGCAAACTGCCACCCAGCCACGGTTTGGGGAAATGAAAAATAACTGCCGGAGCTAAGCATAGCGACGGTTTCAGTTCCTGTTAATTTTCTAGTGGTTTGAATTAGATTATCGCTTATGCCTGTGTCGGCGGTTTAAAATCTTACTATATTTGGCCATACTTAATTAGGCCATGCAAGTATTGTGTTTATGTATTTCATGACTACAAGTATTGGTTTCATACTAAGTGTTAATTATAACCCCCGTTTCTGGCACATTATTACTGCCTCGTGTCTCATGTTTATGCACCGAATATGGATTTATTTGAGCCTATTTGTAAACAAAACCATTTATTGCGTTTGCCCTGGCAGATAAGATGCAGATTAAAGATGAAACTGGAAAGCAGTGGAGCCTCCATGGAGCTGATGGAGCAACTGCAGCATGTGAAGAGTCTGTTTGACGGCCTCAAAAGCTGTTCCTGGAACTAAGCTCACTCCCTTAACCACCCCATGCTGAAGGCCAGAAAACTGTTCTAAGGACTGCTGTCCACCCAGTGGTGTGCTTTACAGACTGCTTAAATGAAAATGTAATAACATCCACATCTTGAAACAACGTTACCAAAGTTATTAAGCCATCATTTTTTTAAAATCATATCAAACCAAAAAGATCTGCTAAAATTGGTGGGAAGATTTGGTGTAAAAATAATGGTCTGCTTGTGTAAACACTGTACTTGACTAAGGGACGTAACAGAATGTATGCGTGGGGTACAGAGATGGCCTAGTTAATCAAAAAGCGTGCTAACCACTGTTATGGCACAGACGTTTAGTTATTACATGAGGTGTTCTACACAAACGTAATAATTAAATGGGTCGTTTATTATATGGGTCATACTTTTTTCTGAAATTACACTATTAAAGGTTTTCTGTAATGCAATTTAGGTTGTAATTAAACAAAACCGAGAACAAGTATAGGGGGTGAGTACTTTCTGAGGGCATTGTTATTGATCTATATTTTTATATGTGTATGTTGGAGGATATTGTAACCCTTTTGTCTTAATCTTCTTAAACTTACTAACGGTGGTCATCCACATCACGGTAACATTGGTCACCCTGGTCACATTCTCATTCATGGTGTGTGTTTTAATTTAAGCCATCTCAGGAAAGAACAGTCGTTTCCCATCCATGAAGCATTTAGAACTATGCCTATCACTGTAATTAACTTTGCACTTTGCCAATCTACTTTATGTACGTCTGAATGAAATGCAAATTGTATGTGCTGCAGTACACAGAGATTAAAGGGTCTATTTATGGATTATATGCAGCCTACGTCAAGCCAGTCCTATGGTCCCCATTCACAACCCACCTGAACATGCATATACATTATCGTTATCTTGATAGGTCATCTTTAGATACAAAAAGTATAAATGCCTGTAAATGCTACAAACCAGTCACACAGGATTGAAAAGGGAGCGTTTGCCTTTTTTCCTCAGTGCTTCTTCTGAAATGTTGTAGACACGGAAGGTAAGCAGTAGCAACACAGGGATAGCCGTGGATAGTTTCTATGTGGATCTAGTGTTTTTTTTTTTCATTTTTGGTTTATTGTGAGAATCCTTTAGGTTTCTAATATCTTTTTTTTCCCCGAGAGTGTAGTTGCAGGATTTCATCTAGAACAAGTGTGGAAGAAGTTGCCACTACATGGACAAGTTCAGTGCATGTATGATCAGACGATCCAATAGACTAAGTAAATGAGGTTTGGACCAGAACGTAAGTGAGGAGAAGCTGGTAAAATTGACAGAGGACCATGAAAGTGGCTTTAGCAGCGGCAGTGGGAACAGAATCCCAATGTCTATGAGCTCACAAAGAGCCACTTAGCTAATCAGCAGGAGGGGAGAACAGAGGACAGAAAGATATGATGTTATGTAATTTAGTAGGAGTTTGTGCTCATGTCAGTGCGGTTAACTATGACATAAGATCCAAGCCACTTCCTCCTCTACACGGCTACATAGCTGCTGCTTGTGTTTGAATATCATATGATGCTCAACAAAACTGCTGTCTTCTGTCTCCGCTGCACCCAAAATGAGTCTTTATTCCTCATGCAAGTCTCACTCCCAAGTTTGAGCAATATTTTTTCTATCACATTTTAGTGATAGAGTAGTGATGCAATATATTATCCACCAGAAAAAAGCAAATGAAAAAAAAAGAAAATTGCCACCCTCTGGTTAATTTCCCATGACAGTCATAATACAATATGCATATGTGATAAAAGCACCTCTTTGAAGTGTAGTCACAACATCTCAATAAAGCCCATAGGTCATAATGGTCCGGGCAAATTAATAAACAATAACCTCTATCACAAGAGTGTGTTTGGTTGCGTTTTATGCTTTCTCTAATGAGCCTGAAAATGAACTGAAGTGAGCATGTATCTCAACATCTCAGTGACCAATACAGCACGGAAGTGGCCAATTAGCATCAGACAGATGGAAATCTAAGCCTCAGACATATCATCTGGGCTTTGATGCCAACCACCTGTTTTCAAAGTCTTAACTCAGTGTAGCTCAACTAGCATTTATTTTCCCCTAAAGCCTAAGGAACATGCCACTGTTTTTAGACAATTTGCTATTTCTTGATTTTCACACAATTTGCTATTTCTTGATTTAATTGTTTGTCACCTCTATAAAAACAATTTTCCCCATTTGTGTTAAATTGAAAACAATGTTAGTCAATGTTTTTAACATGTTAATTAAGGAAGAAAATGTTTCTTGTGGTGAAGCTGCTCCCATTCAATGATTCTTGAATATGTGAGCCCCGTTTCACTATAGGAATATGTAATGTTATGTCATGAAATAAAAAATGGTGTCCAAACCCTGTTACAGTTTTTCTCAATCAATTCATTTTTTAAACAGTTTTAACATTCTGTAAACTGTAAATGCAATTGACATAACTGTTTCATGGGACATCACAAACCTGGTTTGTCTCCTGAATGTATTGATTCGCCCAACACATTTAATTGATGCAAAATCTAGTTATCGTGTAAGTACATTGGCCACTGCCACTAAAACGAAAAGTTTGTTATCCTGTGAGCCGTACTGGTCAGAATGTTTAGATGTTTTTTCACCATGGCAGTCAACCCTGGAAATGTTTTATATATACATGTTTTATATATACACCTGCCAACCAGTAAGAATTCCGTCTCTCAAAGACCTGTTCGTTTTTCTTTGGGATGCCCTCCTGTTCCCCACTCATTACCTGTATTAACTGCAACTGTTTGAACTTAATACCTGTATAAAAGACACCTGTCTACACATTCAATCAAACAATCTCTCCCCACTGGCCAAGACTCCTACCTCTCCACAATGGTCAAGACTAGATAGCTGTGTAAGGATATCAGGGATAAAATTGTAGACCTGCACAAGGCTGGGATGGGCTACAAGACAATAGGCAAGCAGCTTGGTGAGAAGGCAAAACTGTTGGCGCAACTATTAGAAAATGGAAGAAGTTCAAGATGACGGTCGATCTCCCTTGGTCTGGGGCTCCATGCAAGATCTCACCTCTTGCTGCATCAATGATGGAAGGTGAGGGATCATCCCAAACCTACATGGCAGGACCTGGTCAATGACCTGAAGAGAGCTGGGACCACAGACTCAAAGGAAACCATTAGTAACACATTACGCCGTCTTGGATTAAAATCCTGCAGCGCACGCAAGGTCCCCCTGCTCAAGACAGCGCATGTCCAGGCCTGTCTGAAGTTTGCGTAATGACCATCTGGATGATCCAGAGGAGGAATGGGAGAAGGTCATGTGGTCTGATGAGACAAAAATAGAGCTTTTTGGTCTAAACTCCACTTGCCGTGTTTGGAGGAAGAAGGAGGAGGAGTACAACCCCAAAAACACCATCCCAACCGTGAAGCATGGAGGTGGAAACATCATTCTTTCATGAATGATGTTTCCATCATTCATACATCAACATGTATACTTGTATTTAGTGTCTAATAGGGCATTCCTAGAACTAAACTATGACACAAGGGGGCTTTATGCCAGTTTTCAACAAGGCCATTTTCCTGCCCATGAGGATATTAATGTTTCACCATGGGGTGAAGCTGATTACTCTTTGCTCTAAGGTGACCCGTCCTGGCTATGCCCCTAGCCATCTTTGCACTGGGCTGGGGCCATAGTCAGGACGGGACAAAGAAAGATGCCTCTAGGCATCTCTATGTGGTTGGGTCTCCCCAATTGGAGGCAGGTGTAGATTACTGCCTCCGATTGGGGAACCCATTGATATGGAGTGTTTGCCCACACTGAGTGTGGTTCAGTTTGGTTTGTAGCGTTGTGTAACTTGACCCGGTCACAGGAGCTGCTATTGTTTTGTTTTCTTTATTTTACATTAAATCATGGGTTATTCCCGCCCGTGTGTCTCTGCGCATGTGTCCTGCCACCAGCCTTGTGACACATGGACACAAACCATGCCAGGAAAATGTCTCTATGTAATCTGCATTTGTTAGTTTCCTCCATTTACTAAGGGTTTCCTTTATATTGTAACCTTTCTTTAATTTGGTCTGCATCTTAATGTGCACTTAATATGAAAGCATCTCAAGACAACTCATAACAGTAACTCTTCCTCTAAACTGAATAGTAACTTTTGTCAACACTGCAGCCAAATTAAGACTTGATCAAAACTGGGACATAATTTTTTTTTGCTTTTGTCATGTTTGTCTGATTTATCAAGGTTTTGGGTTAAATCATGCCATGTTATATATTATATTCTGAAACAAACCTTATGTTGGTACTTTTATCTTCACTTTCCCCTGCCTGCATGACAGCTCCTCACACAAGCACAATTTGGGAAAATCTAGATATTGAGATGATTGTCCATGTATTTTACAGATGTAACTTCAATTTCATCCAGGAGGCCCACGAAATGTTTTTCTTTTTTATTGGTTTCAACACAGCTCAATACAATTTATTTGAAATACAGTATATTATTAATAGTGGAAGTGAAATGCTTAAACATATTTAAGCTCTGATTATTGTCTCTTTGTTGACTTGGTCATACCAGCTGTACTTGCATAAAAGTTATTTAATAGCTAAAACTTTTTCCAACCAATATTAACACAAAGATATCCTACTGGTTATTTAATATCCATGCTGCCAATTGTAGTCTTTACCTAGTGCTTTACTGCAAATGTGTGTACAACACTCCCCCCTCAGTTAAACCAAACCAAACATATTGAGCCCTATTGAATCTGTAAGCAAAAGGGATCATTTTATTTGCTTCTGCTCAGTACTGCAGTTACTTTGACATACCATTAACCCAACCCTTACCTGCTTAGTTCTACCTGACTGATTGCTCGTGTATAATACTGAGATGTCGTATTTTTTTTGCAATTAAAAGAGATGAGGGTTGTATTCCCAATAAAGTAAAACCAAAAAACTACAGCAAAAATAAATTGGCATTCATTTGTTGTCTGACAACATGCCAAATATGTTCTGTTCGTTTGATGTCTTGCCACAGGCCTCTTGACCCCTCGTAAAATGAGCTTTATTAACTACTGAGCGCTGTATTTACAGTTGGCAGTCTCCTGGCGCATATCTATTCTTAAAATGTGCCTGCTATGGACACACGCATGGATTACTGCTACTGCTTGCTGTCCTCTCTTGAAAGTCTTAAGTCAATCATGTCAGATGACTTTTGAAAGGGAAGTCTTTTTTGGACAAATCGGTTGCTGTACCTGGGCTCATTTTAAACTGGTTACAGATACCCAGCCTAAACCCCAAGAGCAAAAAACATGGTTGATGCACCGTAATTGTCCCTAGTATGTCCACGGATCGGACATGTTTGTCCAGCACATCCCACAGAGTCTCATTTAGATTGAGATCGGGGGAATTTGGAGGCCAAGTCAACATCTTAAATGTGTTCCTGTGGTCCTCAAACCATTCCTGAACCATTTTTGTGACAGGATGCATTATTCTGCTGAAAGAGTATAAGATGAAAGGGCACACATGGTCTGCAACAATGCTTAGGTAGATTGTACATGTCAAAGTAACATCCACATGAATGGCAGGACCCAAAGATTCCAAGCAGAACATTGCCCAAAGCATCACAATGCCTCCGTTGGCTTGCCTTCTTCCCATAGTGCATCCTGGTGCCTTGTGTTCTTCCAGGTTAGCGATGCACACACACCCGGCCATCCACGGGATGGAAAAAGAAACGTGATTCATCAGACCAGGCCACCTTCTTCCATTGCTCACAGGTCCAGTTCAGATGCTCATGTGGCTGATCTGTTGGATCAGACCACACGGGCCAGCCTTCACTCCCCACGTGCATCAATGAGCCTTGGCCGCCCAAGTTGCCTGTTCACCGCTTTTCCTTCCTTGGACCACTTTTGATACTGACCACTACAGACTGGGAACACCCCACAAGGGCTGCAGTTTTGAAGATGCTCTGACCCAGTCGTCTAACCATCACAATTTGGCCCTTGTAAAAGTCACTCCAATCCTTACTCTCGCCCATTTTTGGTACTTTGAGAACAGAATATTCTCTTGCTGCCTAATATATCCCACCCACTGCCATGATGATGAGATTATCAGTGTTATCCACCTATTGGTGGTCATAATGTTATGGCTGATCGATGTATGTTGCCAGCAGTCCTATGATCTTAATTACTATAAACATACATTGCAATTCAAAAGAATAAACATTAAATCCACATATGTATCTATTCAAGTAAAAGGGAAATATAGTCCCTGCTGAAGGCATTTTTATTTTAGTCATGTTAGAGTCACAGATCTTGAGGCGGTGATCAAGGAAGGGAATGGTGATATTGTTTCTTTGTTAGCCGTTTTGCTAATATGTGCCTGGAAGTTAAAACTCTTATTTAGAAAGGAAGCAGACCTAGGTTTTGGATTTAAAATTGGCCAACGGCAGGCATTTCACATTGAACACCACCCTCTTTTCAGAAACGAAACAATAAACCGCTTAATTGTAGTAGAAAAAAGTAGATATAAGGAAAATCTATTTGTTTTCTCGTTATTCCGATTTTGTAATGAAACGAATAAAGAGAATATGAAATGCATCAAAATGGTGACAGCTACATTAAATGTCCAGAACATGTCCAGAAAAACTTATTTTCTGATAATTCGTTTTTCGTTTGGACACAAGAAACGATTTGACCTTGGATTTTGGGACAAACTGTTATAAACCAAACTGTTTGTTTGTTATGTATATAAAAAACAAATCGAATATTGAATATCCTAATTGCTCCTGGGCCCATATTATTGACTAGTAAGCTGTTAAAATGGCCAGTGGCAAACGTCATACAGTTCATAGACGCTATGGTGGAGGTAAACTTAATAAGAAACCTTAGTTTAACACAATGCTCTATGGTATCCTGCCACTACTGAAACAATGCTGTGGCGAATTGGTTAAAGACAGTATCTCTGCTTTGGACAAGCCATGTTCGAATCTATTGAGAGCAACGACATTTATGTATTTTATTTGTTGGCCGCAATAAACTTGTTTACAGTTCTACAGTATTGCGACTATTTCCGGAAGATTCCATGATTCTCTAGTCTTTTCCCTCGATAAAAAGGTTAGTTAACGTCACGTTTATTGCTAGTTATTGTATGAATGTCATTCACGAATGAAATTAAAAAAAGTTCGCCATGAAGGGAAAAAAAATTGTGCCATGAAATGAAATAGCTTTTTCAGACTCGTTAGCAGTTGTTCAATTCTTATGACTATTCCGGTAAGTAATACTGGTAAAGCCTGTTACTGGCTAATAGGCTGTTAAAAACGGCCAGTGTCAAACGCCATACAGTTCATAGACTCAATTTGTGGTGGAGGTAAACTTCATAAGAAACCTAAGTCAGTGGAACTGTATCAATGTTATTCACATATGGCCAATTAGCTGTTGAAAAGGCTAGTGGCGAAATAGGATCAGTTCGGGATAGACACAAGAGGCTATATTGACACGAAACGAGGGTCAAGCTTTGTGCTGCAGTGGTTCACGACATCGTCATCCACCTGGGCAACCTGTGTTCGAATCCACCTAAGGCAGCGTTTTTTTATGCGGGCTGGGCTTGCCTGGTTTCTTGTTAACCAATACTTCGGATGGCCAAAGAGATGACGGTTCAGTGATCGTCTTTGGACCATGGTTGCCTAGTGCGGATCTCCGAGTTACAATTGTTTAAATTCTGGCGAATAGCTACTGAGTATATGTGTATATGGATGAGACACCACCGCATCTCCTGTGTTCGGATGGTTCAATGGTTTAAACCGCTGTGTATGACTGCTTCTGCGGCGGTTCGTATCCTATCTGTTGCTTTACTAACAAGGACCTATTTACTTGTATATTTAAATAGACTGAAAGTTCGTGTTGATGTCGTGCACAGGTATGTTAGGTGAGCGTTAAGATCAAGGGCTTTCAATACCAACGTTGCGGGTTCAAATCCATGGTGTGTGCATACAAGGTGTCAAATCATACAAAAGGTTGTTCATTGTAAGGTGCAGCATTCAAAGTGTGTGTGTTAAATAAAAGGTTGTGGGTGTCAAATAAAAGGTTGTGTTGAAAGTAAACCAAAGGTTGTTCAAACTAAAGGTTGATCTGAAAAGTTGCAGGTCAAACCCAGGTGATATTCAAACACTGCAAACATACATACAAAACCTAGTAAAAGTCAAAGTAGGTAGATGCCAATACAGTTGTATGAACTTTAATAAGCACTCAAATGTGTTTCTAAAGGTAACAATATTTATGAACGAGGCAGTAGCCACAGGAAGGATTTGAACCCAGAGTAGCAGCTTCACTGGCAGAAGCTTAGACCACTGAACCATTGTAATTAAAAACACTTGCCCAGTTTTTCTTGTATTAATAACAAAAAACACATTTTTGCAAAGCAAGAGCAGGGGCTTGAACCCCTGTTGTAGCAGTCCCAGCCACAGCAGTCCAGACCACTGGACCATCTCAGGACATACATAACTTAAAGTTTTTGTGATATCTGAATCATTTGCCACTCAAGTACTCATCCAAATGGACATATCTCTATCAGACTTCTGTAAGTTGTAGTACATCAGGGATTGGCAACAGGACACCACAGTCCCAAGCCAGTGTGAACAATCATTTCTTTGGCCACCCCAAGTATGTTGTTAAAATCAAATATATGAATCAAGTAAAACAATAGGGTGTTTAGACAAATATAACTTCCACAAAAATCCCAGAATTCCTAAATCCAAACATTTATTTCCTGAGCCACTTTGACACAAGTGACATTCCCCTTACTAGCAAGCTTATTTTCAACTCATCCAGACATGAAAAATTATTGGATGTAGACCTGTTCTCCCCACCAATGAACACCGAGAGATGTGTACAAACTCTGAGAAAAATGACAATGGAATGTAGATGGTAATGTGTTGCATTTAGTTGGAAGTTTGCACTGTTAATTGCGGTGTCAATATAAGTATAATTTTTCACACAACTACACCTCAGTAAATATTGTCATTTATTTAATTGCAACAAATGCAAATACAAAAACAGGGGCACATCATTACAGTACAAAAACTTTATATAAACCAAGGCTTGTTTATTGGAAATGCCTTTTAAGAGTGATAGTACCCTAGTTATGGCCTTGTAATCATCTCATACATATATCTCACAACAGTCAATCAAACCCTGAGAAAGACACAGACCTGACCTTGACAGTCTACAGGTAAGAATTCTGGCCCGGCAACTCAACAAGGAATGTAAACACTCACCCTATTTACAGAAAAACA
Organism: Esox niger; assembly: GCA_016801105.1. Classification (NCBI taxonomy): domain Eukaryota; kingdom Metazoa; phylum Chordata; class Actinopteri; order Esociformes; family Esocidae; genus Esox; species Esox niger. The sequence goes on along the minus strand of JACXGJ010011952.1, from coordinate 5,031 downwards.
TTTCATCCTTAATCTAGAATAATTATCTTGATTTTCACAAAATATTTCAGATCTCACCAACTCAGTTCGAATATTTTAGGGAGAAGTTCAGTCACTCAAGGTCAGAGTGGACAGGTTAGAGTTCAGGAGGAGAGCACTGCAGGCCGGCACCTCTGCTCCTGTCCATGGGAGGGCCCAGATCCTCCATCTGCTGTTGCTGAGAACACGCCAACTCCTCCAGCCTCCGACGAAGCAGAGTCAACTCTCTCTGATGCTGCTCCTCCTAAAGGTCGACCGCGGTCAGGAGAATGGGACAGAAAGAGATGGAGACTTCTACCATAATGTGACCTTCCGCAAGGTCCAGTGTACTCACCTGAAGACTGGGCCCCTCAGATCCGGGGACGAGGACAGAGATAGGGCCAAATCCTGGTCCTGGGGTGGAGGTCATGAGGGCGGGGCCTGTGTTGGAGGCCACCTGGTTGCCCAATAGGAGGCGTCGGAACTCAGTGTGCCTGCGCTGCAGTTCCTTCAGTCGCCTGTTGAGGAGGGCGTGCTCCTCAGTGTAAGATGGACGTCTGGAGGGGAACACACATTTGATTTAACAAGCGCACGCACGCACGCACGCACGCACACACGCACGCACAGTTGTTTAACATGTATAAACAATATAGAATGTATACATACTTCTTGGCAGTGCTAGCCTGCAGCTCCAGCTCTGCTATCTTAGCTTCAAGGACTTGGATCTTTTCCTGTAACCTCTTTTCCTTGTTCTCGGTCATGGTCTTCCTCTAAAACCAACAAACAATAGGCCTGTAACAGTCTGGGAAATCACTATATGGGAAAAGCACAGACTGTCGATTCTTTTCACAAGTAAATTCAAGATTTGCAAACCTGAAGCAATGAACAACACGCTCAGCAGACTCAAGTCAAAAGCTCCCCATTGAAGGTTGTGCTCAGGCCTATATACATTCAGTACAGCCCACTGTGTCCCCTCCCATGTTGTTGTGAACCTCACCAAAGCTATACCGATCTGCTGTAGGCACATTCTGTGTATAATTGAGTTGAGCCGAAACGTACAATGAACTAAATCACTTGATTATACTTAGAATAAATAATATGATATAATTGTACTGTGAAATTTAAAAAAAGTCTACCACATGACCCTTAAAACTCTTCAACAAAATGGTTCTCATCAGCATTTAGAAACACTCAACATAAATGGGGGAAGATGTGTCTCCACCGTGGAGACACAAGCAGTCCTGTGTGTCTGACATAGGGACTGAGGGGGCAGTAATAGCAAGTTGGTTTTATTGCTTAACCATCTGAAAGGGAATCACTGAGATTCCAATGGCTGATGGACGCAGCGACACTTACCAAGCACAGAGAGCTTCACCTATTCATCGAAATACAACACCAGTTTGTCCATGTGATCCTACACAACAGCCGTTATAGAGCCAGATTGCATTATAATGATTTATTTTAAACAAGAACACAAGTGGGTATTGGAAACAATAACAAAATATGTATTTTGTCACATCCTTTTACCAACACACATAGACAGGCCTACAAAACAAAGGAGTAGAGGAGCTGAGGGCTAGAGAAGAAGAGGATGGCGGACAGAATGTTAGTTTAGAAAGTAATAAAGAGACAGCAAAACCTTTTTCTGTGCCTGCGCAGCTCTTTGTAATTTCTCCTTAGCCTCACTGTACTTCCCCTCCAGCTTGTGTTTCTCCTCCAACCACTCCACCCGACGATCCTCCACTAACCTGCAGAGAAAAGGGGAGGGCGGGGTTAGGACACTATATTATTTTGACAGTCACGTTATGTTTATACTGGACGGGGTCTACCTCTCGGCTTCATGTTGGGTCCTCTCAGCTTGTGAACGGGCACTTCTCAGGTCCTCTCTGGTCCTCTCCAGGGTGTCCCTCAGACGCTGGTTGGTCTCCAGAAGATCAGCCTCAGAGTGGGACAAGGTCCCCAGCTGTAGCCCTAACTCATGGTTCTGCTGAGAGATGCAGGGGCAGGTAAGTGGTCAACTAACTTTGGGAATGTAGATTTGAACACTGATTAGTGCTGCACCTAACATCCATTTTGATAATATATTAATCTCAACAACAACAATTGTGTAGAACATGTACAGAGGTAAAAGCTTGAGAAGCCTTTAAATTGGTCTTAGTAGAATACGGCACGTTTGGTCAATGAAATCAGTGCATTTTCTCATGAAAATGTCATTGTAAATTTGTTTGGCCAACAAAGACTAAGGAACTACTAATCTTTAGTTCATCCACCCCCAAACCGATATTGAACCAGGAGTTAAGGGATTCAGGAAGACATTGACTACTAGCACGCTGTTTCTGGTGTAGCTAGTAAAACTGCTTTTCTAAGTGGGCGTTTCCAGATTCGGCCAGCCCAGTGGATCTTCTACATTAGAGCCATGTGAGCTATACAAGGCCCGGGGCGTTTTTAGTACCTGTCTCAGGTCAGCATTCTCGGTCTTCTGTCTCTCCAGCTCCTCCAGCTGAGAGCCCTGATGTAGCAGTTTAGACCTGACACACACCAATGTCACAAAGGGTCACAAAAACATATGAACAATGCATTTATGACACAACCCAATATGAGGAGCACCAACCTGAGGTTCTGCAATTCCTTACGAGCGGACTCTTCCCCCAGCTGGGCGCCACGGAGACGCTCCTCCCACTCCTCTTTCTGGGTGAGGCCAGCTGCGTCCTGAAGCACTCTCTGCTGCTCCAGCTCCGCGAGACGATCCTCCAGCATCAGCCTGAAAACAACCAATCATACACATGTCTTCAACACAGTATTCTGAGGCATCGTTTGTGTGTGTGTGTGTGTGTGCGGGTGTGAAACAGGGAGAGAGAACTGGAAAGAGCGATTGATCCTCACTTCTCCTCGTGGACGGTGGCTGTTTTGCGCAACTCCTCCTCGCGAGCAGCTTGCACCCTCCGGACGAGTTCCCTTTCCCTCTCAGCCAGCACCTCCTTCTGTCTCTCCACGGTCCCCTTCAAGACCTCCACATCGACCTGCAGACCTGCCCGACAGAAAGGGAACGAGGAGGGGGGAGAGATTTGAGAAAATCAAGGGTGTAGAGCAAGGCACTGAGACATATACCGACCAGAACCAGAAGATGTTATGTATTGTACATGTATGCAAGGAGCTTATTTGTTGAGTAACCTTCTATCTGGCCGTGTAGAGCATCTCTCTCCCTTTCCACCTCCCCTTTGGCCCTGGCAGACTCCAGCTTCACGTTGGCCACCTCCAGCTTGTGGGAGTGCCTCATGCCCTCAATCTGAAATAAAAAATAATAAAAAATGTGTGATGCTAACGCACACAGCGGCTGTATCCCTAGATGTTCAGCACACACACTTGGTGCCCCCACACATCGACCTCTACCTCCTTTCTAAGGAAGGGGTCAAATAGGTCTGACCTGGCTGTTGAGGGCGTTGACCTCTCGCTCAGCTTTGTGAAGCCTGGCGCTCAGCCGGTCGTTCTGCTCACGACTCTCCTGCAACTCGCTCTCCAGACGGTCCGACTGCAGGCGTAGCGACTGCCTCTCCGCCTGATTAACATTCAATTCCATTACGTCCTCGGCACAACACACGCCAATCAAGCACACACAGTAAATAAGTCTGCCGATGTCAGGGCAGAGGTTTCCAAGTGAAAGCGACAGTTGACGGCTGAACGACAGACAGGCGGCGAACACAGGTTTCTTACTTCAAGCGTCTTGACTGCCGCCTGGGATTCGGCAAACTGGCGGACCTGGATCCGCTGCACGTTCTCGGCCTGCTGGCCAGAGTTGTCCCTCTGGGCCCGGAGCTCAGCCACCTCGGCCTCCAGGCCCTTCAGACGTAGGTGAAGCTGGGCCTTCTCCCTCAGCAGAGACTCTAAACGTTTACCGTCCCTCGACGGGTCCGCGCTCTGATACTGGGCTATCAGCTCCTCTCGGTCCCTCTCCAGTCGTGACACCTGAACACACGCGTGGGTGAAAACACGCCAAACCAAATCAGGTTAGCAACCAGCTTGCATGTCAAAAGAGGGAAACAGCCGATCTCACTTTTAAAACATTCAAGCTCTCCACGCACCACAAACACACACCTCAGCCTCAAAGCGGATTTTCTTTTCCTCCAGTATGCGAGCGCTCTCCTCCCTCTGGTGGTCAAACTCAGACTTGAGGAAGGTGTAGTCATAGCGCAGCTTGTTGTACTCAGACCTGTACTTCTCGGTCTCCTACAAGAAACACAGAAAAAAGGGAGAAAAGGACTGGTTGAAAAAACAAGGAAGCATACAGCATTATTTGTGAATAATGAAAACTCGAAATTGCTAATTTTCTGTTGTTCTTGAGAAGTTGCTATGGAAACGGTTATAGCTGTGACATTTAGAGAGTTGTGTAAAATTAAGGCACCAGAAACAGAAAAACAGCTATCAGCAACTGAAGTTGAAAAGAAAAAAGTAAAAGGTAATTAAGAGCAGCCATGAATAAAAGAAAAACATAAGCAAGGGCAGTTAAGTTGGCTAAAAGCAGTCTGAAACAGTAGAATGAGTGCAGTAGAGAGAATACAGAAGTGTTCTGGGGCTCGGCGCACCTCCTCCAATTTGTTGAATCGCTCCCTGACAGGCCCCTCCATCTCCTGTTGTACCTGTGCTTTCAACAGCTCCAATCGCTGAGGGGTCAGCACCTAACCAAACAAACACAGTTGGTCCCAGGTCTGGAAACAGATACATATCCAGGCACAGAAGAACAGCGTAGCACACGTGTTAACTTTAAAGTGGGTTTGAAAAAGCCAAAGGTCAGCTACATCTAGGGGTTCTCTCTTCCGCCAAGCCCCAGTACCTGTAGACGTAGCTCCTCCAGCTCCCTCGTCTTGTCCAGCAGCTCTCCTCTGAGTTCAGCCAGCAGCAGTTGCAGTTTCTCCTGAACGGTCTGCTTGTCACTGAGGAGTCGCTTAAGCTCCCCTTGCACGCGTGTAAACTCATCCTGCAGCCTGTGACAATAACAGAAAGTAAACACAAATGTGTGGACATCACACACACACACAC
>JACXGJ010011951.1:0-18856 GCA_016801105.1 Esox niger | reverse complement strand
AGGCTCTGTTGGGGTGGAGGTGGATGGTCTAGGCTCTGTTGGGGTGGAGGTGGATGGTCTAGGCTGTGTTGGGGTGGAGGTGTATGTGGAGGTGGATGGTCTAGGCTGTGTTGGGGTGGAGGTGGATGGTCTAGGCTGTGTTGGGGTGGAGGTGTATAGTCTAGGCTGTGTTGGGGTGGAGGTGTATGTGGAGGTGGATGGTCTAGGCTGTGTTGGTGTGGATGGTCTAGGCTGTGTTTGGGCGGAGATGTGTGTGAAGGTGGATGGTCTAGGCTGTGTTGGGGTGGAGGTGGATGGTCTAGGCTGTGTTGGGCCGGAGGTGTGTGTGGATGTAGAAGTTGGAGGTGGGGTTCGGCTGAACGGCCGTATTACAGCATGATCTCTGTAGCGTGACGGGTCTCTGTACTGCAACAGGGAAAGCGACGGACTGTCGGCGAGGGCGTGTCTAGATGAAGAGGAGGATGGCTGTGACGCAGATGGGCGGGGCGCTACCTGATGACAAATGACTTCATCCAGCTCTATAATTTGTTTGTTGTCCTCAGAGGCCCCGCCCCACTGAGCTGCTGGACGAATCACTCGGCATTGTGCCGGGGCAAAAGGCTGCAGAAAGAAAGAGGGAAAGAATGGCAATGATTATCATTAGAAAGTTCTAACATCCACTTGTTGACACTAATTCCTGTCACAACTTATTCTTTGGTCAACTCTTGTGTGTTCTGGCACGTAAAACTGGTGAAGAACTTGGAAACACAGTGACAGTGCCATTAGTTCAACAGCACTGACACGGTCTGTGGAGAATGAGTTGCAGCGATCTATTTGTTTTTCGACACAGCTGATCGTTCAGTCTTGCAGAGTTGAGTAAGTTGCTTACTAAGTTGTCCTTGGTAGGCTTTAACACAACCACCACCCAGAGGTTTAGGAATGATATCAATGGCTACTAAGCACATCTTGAAAAGTACACACTCCACATCAGCTGAAGTCAACTCTACAAGTTCTTATATGCCTTAAAGGCGATTGGTTAATACTAAATAATTACAACATGCACATGTGTTCCTACTGATTTTTACCTCAAAGTGGTTGCTGAAATACATTCAACTCGATATGCAGCAATACTACTTCTCAGACCAAGTACTTTGTGTTTGAGCACTTGCCGATACAGTGGATACCAAGCATTCAAAGCAGCATTAGGTAGTATTTTTTCAGTAAAAAATAGGAGTTTTGTCCCCTATAAACATGATGTGGTTCTCTACGTGAACTTACTAAGGCTCTAACCATTTCTCAATGGGCTCCACCTAATAATATTCTTTACCGTACATGATGTATTATTTATATAGTCATTTATTTTATTTATATTTTATCCCAGATAGTTTTCCCTTTGAAAATAAAATCTATATGCACAACCCATCGTAGGCTTTAATTTTGAAGGCAAGATACGAAATTCTGAAGTCTAATTGTTGCAGCCGAATGCATACAATATTTCACCCGCAGACTATTATTTTGAAGGCAAAACACGAAAACCGAAGGTTTTAGTGCAGCTGCCGAATCTCTAATGTTGCCTGCATGATGCTAATCCGTCGTAGCTATTGAGTTGTGACAGGTAGCTTCTTCAATCGCTTAGACGATGGCTACCTGTATATGAATGTGACAGCCACTTTCTGATTGTTCAACGCAAACGTGCGCATACACACAAAGAGACAGTTACTTTTCTCTGAACTCAATAGCTAATATGATACTCTGAACCTCACTAGCTAATTTGATACTCTGAACCTCACTAGCTAGTTTGATACGCTGAATGTGCAGGACGTCGTTGCTCTGCACTGATGCTGGTTTAATATTAAACTGTGCGCGATTCATTGCATCTTTCCATAGACAGCTCTTTCATTTTTTTCCTGCCCGCAAGCTGTACCTGGTAATGGTAACATCTCCGGTGTTGGAGTTAGCTGTGGTTGTGGTTCTGCACTGCTAGCATTAGCATATTCTTTGAACTCTGCGCTGTGTTGTATCTAACGATATTTTATCAAATTACTTCTGTTAAATTAGTCTTTCCTCGTCGACAATTTAGCACAACAAAGCTTGCACTCTGCTTGTGTCATTGCTGACATCTCCGTGTTACCGCTCTACATATGAGTTCTGTATACTAGAGCGTCCAGAGGCGACACAACCATCTATTTTACTTAACCTTCCCATGATGTGGTATCGGTGCGTCGTATCGTCATATTTCTTGTTTGAGTACAAGTACCGGTACGAGACCAGTATCGGTACATCCCTACATAGATTACAGTCAATGTTTACCAATATTTATTTTATTTTTAAGAACCATCTAACATCAAGTGAAAAAACTGTGACATTCTTCATTAAACTCTAAAATGAGACTTAGATAAATGGGATGCAACTGAAAATAAAAGCATTTTAACAAATCTAACTTTGCCACTGGCCTAAGAAATTATACAACCTTTTCTGTGTTGGCAGGACTATAAAGAGCTGCTGTCTTTTATAACCAACCACAAAGGTAAAAGGACTTCAATCTAACCACCAGTGACTACGTTGTGATGGGGGCTACTCAAATGGCCCACTTCTAGAGAAAGACCCATGTTTTTAGGACAACTCTCAGGTAGATAGCACTGAAGCCATGATGTCAATGTAACATCTATCCCCTCAGGGACCCAGACCAAACACCACAGGATTCATGGACCCAGCAATATCTCCCTGGACAAAACAAAACAGCGAGGGGCTTGAATACATATGTTCATTAGAAACGTTTTGCAGCTACAGTGTGATGTTTGGGTAAACAAGGTATCTAGTGTTTAATTTGTCCATGTAATGTAAATAAGACCTAAGCTCTTGAATTGCTGAGGTGTGATTCAGAGCCATTTCAATGCCTGGACACACAGCAGCCTTGCTGATGTTCTATATATTAACCTATCAGTGTTCTTATCATACTGGGATGTGCGGGGGACCTTGACCAAGAGTATAACAGCAAGAGATGGTTAGGGCTTCTTGAACAGAGACCACTATCAGTCTTTGTGTTATCTTCTTATTTTTATATTATATTATATTTACTGTTACTTTTTTAACTTTCAGCTGAACAGTTCGCAGTAGGAAAACCAAGCATTTCATTGCCATAACTTGTTATTGCAATTGACAAATGAACTTTTTGAACTTAGAACTCAGCATAAAACAGCCATAAATGTAGGCCGGTTCCAGACTGAAAATACACTAATACAGTTTAATGACAAAAGAGAATTCCATCAAAATCTTTAAGCAGTGGCTAACTCACCAAACAGATGTGTCCATAATCCCCTCTCAAATCATTTTTCTATATATCCCAGAATTTATAGGAAAGGTGTGCACGGCCTACCTAACCAAATGGCAACTGGAAAATACAAAAATGTTTAGAAGACAAAAAAGGCCGTTTTTAAAACTATACTTATTTTTATAACCAACATTGATCTCACCCATGAGGTTTTCTATCCCTGACTGTAGTAATTACAAATCAACAAGAAAAGTACTGTTTCAAGGTTAATTTGTTTGGAGCCAATAATGCACCCATAAATAACTGTAAAAAACTTGCACAGATAAAAAGCAAGTTCTTGCTCAGGCTTTCATAACAGACTAGAATCTGAATTTTTATACAAAAGGGGTTCTTCAGGGTAACATTTTAAGCCTGTTACTGTTCTCATTGTATATAAAAGACATCTGTAATTCAGAGTTCAAAAACACCCATCGCTAGATACTACTACAGGCAAAAGAAAACATGTTGCTTGTTCCTTTTGTCTTTCAAAGTGAACAAACTCTGTGTCTGCATGCTTTCTCTAAGCACAAGTAGTTGAGAAATGGAAGAGGGCAATGAGTATACATGCCAAGCAACACAGCCCCTTTCCCCAACAAAACAATGAACAATACATTTGAAAGAAAGGGTCTTTATCATTTGGAATGATGTTGTGGTTATATTGTATGTAAACATCGCAAAACAAAACAAAGCGACTATCTACAGTGTGTCGGTCACAGCATAATTAGTCTGTGTTTTAAAATCTAAGAAACCCCAATAACAACATGGAGCCTACTGTTTCAAGCATCTGCCCAATAATTGAACTGTATCAAGTTCAAATCCCAGAGCTGGTAAGATGAAAAATCTATCTGTACTCAAGCAAGATGCAGAGACTGTCCCCCCGGGCTTTGACCCCAATCTCAGAGGCTGGCTCATGGGGTTGTTGGGATATGCACGACATAAATGTTCAAGTCACCTATGCACTTGCACACCTGTAACACAAGATAGATGTAAGCTCCTCCTATTGAAGCAGGACAGATATAAGCTCCTCCTATTAAAGCAGGACAGATATAAGCTCCCCCTATTAAAGCAGGACAGATATAAGCTCCTCCTATTAAAGCAGGACAGATATAAGCTCCCCCTATTAAAGCAGGACAGATATAAGCTCCCCCTATTAAAGCAGGACAGATATAAGCTCCCCCTATTAAAGCAGGACAGATATAAGCTCCCCCTATTAAAGCAGGACAGATATAAGCTCCCCCTATTAAAGCAGGACAGATATAAGCTCCTCCCATTAAAGCAGGACAGATAAGCTCCTCCCATTAAAGCAGGACAGATGTAAGCTCCCCCTATTAAAGCAGGACAGATATTAGCTCCCCCTATTAAAGCAGGACAGATATAAGCTCCCCCTATTAAACCAGGACAGATATAAGCTCCTCCTATTAAAGCAAGACAGATGTAAGCTCCTCCTATTAAAGCAGGACAGATGTAAGCTCCTCCTATTAAAGCAGGACAGATGTAAGCTCCTCCTAATTGTCCTTTGGGTGAGGGGTTAGTGCTACCTCCAGTATGCTGACATCGTCATCGACCTCCTCCTCCTCGAGTTGGTCAGGAACCAGAACAGGGCTGCTGGGGAGTAGAGTGACAGGCTCCTCATCAGAATCATCTGATATGGTGATGAATGTTCTCCTGCGTGCCCGGCAGCCTACACTCACAAACACAAACAGCTGGTAATGTTAGTTTCAGGGTGTAGATAGGGTAGCTATATGCTCTGTATCTTGGCTGTAGTGTGTGTGGATATACAATCCCATCCCAAAAGTATTGGAACGGCAAGGCAAATTCCTTTGTTTTTGTTGGACGCTGAAGACATTTGGGTTTAAGATTAAAAGATGAGTATTTGGAATGTCCTGAAACAGAAACAAACTACAGGTGTACTGAGCAACAGATGTCAAACAGGTCGGCCAAGCAAAACCACAGTAGTTGATGACAGAAATATTGTGAGAGCTGTGAAGAAAACCCCCAAAACATTAGTAAGTGACATCACCAACGACCTCCACAGTGCAGGGGTGAAGGTATCACAATCCACTGTTCGAAGAAGACTCAGAGAGCATAAATATAGAGGCCAAACCACAAGATGCATACCACTCATCAGTAGTAAAAATTGGAAGGCCAGATAGAAATTTGCAAAGAAGTACAGAGATGAGCCTCGAAAGTTCTGGAACACAATCTTATGGACGGATGAGACCAAAATTAATCTCTACCAAAGTGATGGAAAGGCCAAAGTGTGGAGAAAGAAATGGAACTGCTTATGATCCGAAGCATACAAGCTCATATGTGAAGCATGGTGGAGGTAATGTCATGGCTTGGGCATGCATGGCTGCTTATAGAACAGGCTCATTATTATTTATTGATTATGTAACTGATGGTGGTAGCAGCAGAATGAATTCAGAAGTGTACAAAAACATTTTGTCTGACAATTTATGGAGAAATGCATTGAAACTGATCGGGAGGAAGTTTATCATGCAGCAAGACAATGACCCAAAGCACCCTGTCAACAAAACAAAGGACTTCATCAGGGGGAAAAGGTGGAAGGTTTTAGACTGGCCAAGTCAATCACCTGACCTTAACCCAATGGAGCATGCATTTCACCTCCTTAAGAGGAGACTGAAGGGAGAAACACCCAAAAACAAACAAGAACTGAAAGAAGCTGTGGTAAAAGCCTGGAATAGCATCACAAATGAAGAATGCAACAGTTTGGTGATGTTGATGGGTCGCAAGCTTGAGGCAGTTATTGCAAGCAAGGGTTATGCCACCAAATATGAAATGTTATTTACTGCAAGAATATTTGTTGCTTTACTTTTGCTCACCTAAAAATGCTATGGTCTAATACAAACGGTGATATGTCCTAAGTTGTTTAACACATCTATATGTGAATACCAGGAAATGAAATCTGAAATTCTGAACTCTTGTCTCATACTCATCTTTTAATCTTAAACCCAAATGTCTTCAGTGAACAACAAAAATTAAGGAATTTGCCTTGCCGTTCCAATACTTTTGAAGGGGACTGTATTCTCTGTACCTTGGCTGTAGTGTGTGTGTGGATATATGCTCTGTATCTTGGCTCTAGTGTGTGCGTGGATATATGCTCTGTACCTTGGCTGTAGTGTGTGTGGGTATATGCTCTGTACCTTGGCTGTAGTGTGTGTGTGGGTATATGCTCTGTACCTTGGCTGCGGTGGATGTTAAAGCTGGCCAGATGAATAACATCATCATCGTCTGCTCCATCTGCCATGTTCACACACGACTCTGGACAACATAAACACACAAAACGACTAACACTCAGCTCAGCACCATTCTACACACAAACACACACTGTTAGTTTTTTCGTGCTGTGCTCCTCTTACAAACATTTAGGTCATTTAGTCACATATCCACAGCGACTTACAGCAGTGAGACATCACTTTTATGCTTTTCATTTCTCACTATGTTCATCCAACAGACATCCAGACAGAGGTGTGTATGTCCACACAAAACATAACTGGTGAAAGTGAATTTGCTTGTGTGATTTACTGTTCATTCAGAGGATGGTCGGTGTGAAATGTTCTACCTTGCAAATAAATAATTACATTCTTAGACTTAGAATGACACCGATTCTAGCCTTTTGAAAAAGACAGAGAAGCTAGTCACCACCCCGAAACCACATGCAGCTCAAATTAGTCCAACATTTTATTAGGTTTGTGATTGGAGGCTTAAGGTCTTAGGTGAGGTCATGACTTTTTAAGAACAGTACTTGAATTAGAATTAGGTGATCATGTGACTTTTGTTCCCCTTAATGAACCAGAAATCTGTATTATACATAAACATTTTGGAAGCCTGTTAGGGAAAGGTAGATGACAAGTTTACGATATAGTAGAGTACGTGTTTGTGGTGCGTTAAACGCGTCTGAACCTTAAATGATAACCGCTAGGTCACGTTCAGCAGTAGCCAACTACGTCGCTAGTTACTTCTCCGATTGCAGTTGTCGGTCTCGAGTTGTCATAGAACTGTGACTTAATCAGGGTTGTCAGCAACCCAGTTAGTTAGCCAATTATAAATATTTTACATAGATGCCACTTCTACTAGCGACTACTACTACAATGTTCAACCACAATTACTGCTGCATTAGTCTCAGTACTCTACTGTATAGTTCTGTATTTGTAAATGCACTACGTAGTTATTAGCAAACATCAGATAATGACAAACATAGTTTATCAAACATGTCAGTTAATAAAATGAGATAAAAACAAAATGTCTGCATGCGTTGAGGGTTGTCAGGTTACCTGAAAGCTTCACTTGCGGAGTTGCCTGTGATTTCTCATGTTTGTTGCACTTTCTCCGTACTGTAGTTGTTTCGTTTTTAGTAGGCTATGCTAGCTGGCTAACGCGAGACCAATCTGGCTACAGTCATAGACATGAAATAATACAAACCAGTTAGATATTTTTAAAAGCTTGCTATATAATTAAATGATATCTCTATAAAGTTACACTTTAATGTTTGGTCATAATTGTTTCTCCAACAAATTACACGTACCTCTCATTAAAATATTTGGCTAACAACGAAGATAACCGGAAATCGACAAACTGCCAAAACAAGAGTATCTACGTCAGATATTACGTCGACACGCATTGAACGTCTTTGCGCCAATAAGGGTGTTGTAGTTCTATAAGATGTTTTCTAGTTTGTTGTAGTACATTGACTGGGAACTACCCAGACACGTTTTTGGAACTACGATCGTCAAGTACGTTTAACTCAAATTGAAAAGGTATATTTTTCCTCACACCTCAATTTTCTGTTCATCCCTTGTAATTTACAACGTAGTTCTCCTTTTTATTTAAACGTAAATTTGTCATCATCCAGCAGGTAAACCTTATGCTCCAGAAAAGAAAATGCACATCTGGCAGCCCTTTTAACAACCTTGATCATCTGGTTCAACTGGCTTGGCATCTAATAAAACCTTTAGGGCTGGTAAGATAGCTAAACAGTCATCCAACGTGGAATTTCAAGTCAGAAAATCTACAACCGTGTTAGAGCTCTGACTGTCGAACTTGTATGTCATTAGCTTCAGCCTACGTTTTTCCCCTACAGTTCCCAGGTGACTTAAAAACACCAATTTGATGCATATGCTGTAACTACAGTAGGCATAGTCAAGTTCATATCCTGATTGGTACACAAAAAAATACTGGGTCAATAATAACACAACTGGGTCATTTTGATAACCCAATTGGGTCTTTTGATAATCCAGTGCTGGGTACATTTTGGACAAACACAGCATTGGGTAATTCTACCCAAAATGTTTGAGTTGGGTTTTTGACCCAGCGCTGTGGGTTGAAGAATAGCTCAGGTGCTGGGTAGTTTTAACTATTGGTTTGGTTAAAACAACCCAATGTTGGGTTTGACATAAACCCCATACATAGAGTTGGACAACTGACCCTGAAGTTGGATGTACTTCATCCAAATTCTTATTCATAGTAATAATAATGAGAAAAGCAAACTTGTTTATGAAATCATTTTTATTGCATGTATTTCATAACATCACTTCAGATGATTCCTGAAATGTGGTTCAAATATATACGATTTTAAGTTTGTTCATAAGGACCTAGTTACAGTATATATTACATCAAACACTTCACACCCCCAAAAGTAAGGGTGTCAAAAACCTCTCACAGAGGGCCACTAGTTGCATTTTCCATTTCAAGTTATGACCTTCAACCAGGTGAGAATATCTCCTAAATTATCACCTTAAATTAATACAGTAGAATGTGAGATCCTCATTGCTCATATATATTTATCAGTTCCCACAAAATGAAAATAATCAACTAGGTTGCTTTCTCATGTCACAAATCACACTACAGTAGATAAAATGTAACATTCGTAACAGTCTTACTGCAGGGGACCCTATTTCAGGTTGTTGATATGTGGTCTGAAGAAATACTCATACAGGGGCACACAGTTTGGTAAGGTTTACATCAAACACATAGTAGGACTTGAAGCAAACATCCAGTGCCCCAAGCAATGTAGCTCCTTCCAGTGCCTGTCCACAAATGACTGTAAATGACTGTGAGCAATGACATTTACTTCCAAGCACCAACACAGATCTGGTTGCTTCTGTCTGGTGCAGGTATTCAACCATGTTGGTCCCAACCTGTTAGATATTAAAACATGTGAAATATGAAAATAATGACTTGTGTCATTGCAAATGCCATTGCAAACTATGTATTGTTAATACCAACTACATAGCATTTACATTAAAAAAATACCATTCCCAATGTATTTAAAACTGAGGCTCGTAGTTTATTTTACACAACCACAGGTGCAATTAGGTGGGAGTTTTACTAACAAAAACATGTCCTGAGGGCAGATCTGCCCTGAACAGAGAAATGTATGTGATTGGTCGACCAAATAGAAAGACAGAACTTACATTCCAAATAGAATCACCACATTTCTATTTAATTTTATAACAGTTAGGGTAAGGAGTATGATTAAGGTTAGCTAAGTGTATTGGTTAGGGTTAAGGGTTTGGTTTTAGGTGAGATAGAAGCAATAACCTTTGTTAAAATGTCTGCTTACGACATTCAGCCCTTTTCAAGTGCAAGCTCTGCCCTGTCCATTGAGTCAACCAATCACATGTGTTCTGCCTTTAGGACAGATCTGCCCCCAGAATATTTGAACCAGTGAAATTCCAACAATGTGTGGGTAATTACAGTATGCAACAGATTTTGAAATGCTGTCCCATTTATTCAAGGTTAAATCATTACAGCATTTCGTTTCTCCATGAACTTCGCAGTGCTATTCACCCTCAGGCTGCAAATCGATGAAAGACCTAAAGGTGTTCTTTCCAATTTTGTAGACAGATGTTGGGAGGACAACTGGCAGAAGTCTTAGAGCAATGTCATCTTGAATATCTGTTAAGGAATAACTTATTTTTTCAATTTTACACCCTTTTCCTCCCAGTCCAAGTTCAAGTTCAAAGGTTTATAAGTCCTGAAATGCTTGGTTTTCCTGAAATGCTTGGTTTTCCTACTGCCGACAGCGCAGTTAAAAGTAAAAAATGTACAGTAATTCCCTGAACACAGCCACATCCCCAGTTATAAGAGGGTGTACACACGTATGCAACCAGGTTATTGTGAGTTTTTCTATTTTAAATTCCCCCCCACCAAATTTTTTTTTTGTGTTTAATAGAATTGTTCACATTTTAGGTCACATTAAAGTGATATTTGTCTCATTGTTTTACATCACAAACACCTGGCATTTTGTAGGGGTCTGTAGACTTTTATATTCACTGTGTACATCGGTGGAACTTAATTTTGAAAGTATGAAAGTTAAGATCCATTTACTCTGGAGGATTGAGGTTGCAATAGCCAGGAGGCATGCAGAGATGCAAAGCAAAATGAACAGAAGCACCGGATCAAAGACTAAATCACTGTTGTAACCAAGATGAGAATCTGTGGGATGTTTAGCATTCCATTACAATAGAACAGCAGCAAGATATAGTATTCAAATAAAATGATATAACATTTTACAAGGCACATACAGTACATAGCACATAAGTATGAATGGATATACTAAATAATAGATAAATATATAAGGGATAATAAATAAACATAGAATTTAAATGTTTAAGTTCTTTCAATGTACATGGATAAGAGCTGTTTTTGGTGTGACACATTGTGGAGATGCTAACAAAAGAATTTAACAGAAGATCTAAGGGATCTTTTTGTTGAAAGATCCTGTCACGTCCTAGCTAGGCCCCTAGCCATCTTTGCACTGGCTGGGGCCATAGTCAGGACGTGGCCAGAAGAGGTGCCTCTATGTTGCTTCGGTCTCCCCAATTGGAGACAGGTGTTGGTTATTGCCTCCAATTGGGGAACCTATTTAAGTTGACTGTTTGCCCACATCAATGTGGTTCATTTTGGTTAGCAGCCGAAGGCTATGCGACCCAGTCATTTGGAGTTGCTGTGAGTTTGTTTGTTTGTTTATTTTGTTCTCCTTAATTAAACTATGGACCACTATCTCCACTCCGTCTCTGCGCCTGAGTCCTTCCACCAATTCTATGACAGATCCAGATCAAGAAAGGGACATTGCAGGATTTGAGAGGCCTTACATGTATCAGGGAACACTGTGAAGAACATCATTAAGACGTGGAGGCAAGAGGGCATCAACGGGGCCTTGCAAAGATCAGGACGTCCCTCCGAAATTGATGAGAGGGAAGGAGGAAGCTCATCTGGGAGGCTGCCAAGAGGCTAATGCCAGCCTTAAAGGGGCTGCAGGAATTTCTGTTAGGATCTGGGCACTCCCAACATAGTACAAACACTGTGCATATGCTCCCCAAGTCTGAGCGGTGGGGTGACCAACAGATGCTACTTTACATTAATAGCTTCCATAAAGGCCTCTGCATATTTGCAAGATGACGCAATCAGTCTCCCAAAACAATACGAAAAAATGTGTCATGATCTGAATACCACAGTGGAACGTCTTGGACTTAATTCTGATATGTGTTTGGATTTAAAGCCAGCATGGTCCATCACCCACAGAACGCACTACCTACTGTTGAGCGTGGTAGCGGCAGTGCCATGCTATGGGGCTGACCTAACAGGGCTGCGCACAGCGCACAGGAGATTCCAATGAATTTGACTGAGCTTTAACTCCTCCAAGAAGCGAAAAGATGGAAAATTGCTAAATATCAATCTGCTGAGTTCATGGAGACCTTTCCAAACATACTTATTGCTGTAATCCAAGAAAACGTTTATATTCAACAAAATGTTTGATTTTACATGTGCACCCTGGTTGGAACACAAAACGGCACTGAACATGCAGGTGCCGTAATGAAAAAAATACAGATTACATTTCTAAGGATAGGGTCCTCTCTTCGAAATCTTTGCATTTAACATTTTAGCCAGCCAAGAAGAGTGACTGACTGACTCACTGACCCTTGTTAAAGAGCGTAGTGGTTAGAGACGTGGTCCTGCAACCAATTGGTCCTGCGTTGGAATCTTGTCATCGTCAAAGTAAATTATTAATTAGGCTTTACCTTCAGTAGCTACGTTGTAGTAAGCCTAAACTAGAACTGTTTACCATTATGTTGCGACAATTTCTGGTGGATTTGGAAGTATGCATCCGTGCTTTTTGGGGTAATATAGGCTAGATCAAAACCCCTTGGGCAGTAAAAGAGTTGGGGTTTCCATGATTCTCTTGTCTTTTCACTTGACAAAAAAATTGGTTATCATTACCTATATTGATGGTTACTGTATCAATGTCATTCACAAACGAAAGAAAAATGTATGTTTTTGTGCCATGAAATAACTTTGGCTGTGTTCAGTTCAAGTTGTAAGTTTGATATGAGTAAGCCTCTTAATGCATAATAAGCTGTTAAAATGCCACTGGCAAAAGCCATGCAGTTCATAGATGCTATTTGCGGTGTAGATAAACTTAAGTCAGTTAAACACAGTGTTTAATGGTGTTTAGCAAAATATTCAACCTTGGCGTGATGTAAATGCGTAACAATATAATCTAATGTTGAGATGGTATACCAACACATGGCAAACATATTGATATATGTGGTGTAGTGGTTAAAGACCCAACCGATGTTGGAGGTTTTAAATCGTTTTAAACGATTTGAAACCTATTTGATGTAATTTTATAATAAAAATTTTACAAAACAATTAAATGTGGTCCAAGGTAGTGATTACCTTTAAGAGCCACTGTAAATTCGGTTTAAATAAATCAATAATGTTCTGTAAGGAGACACCACAGATCTTTATAACCATCTTTCAGGAATAAAAAAGTTTATATTTTAGACAACAGGGAACATCCTTCAAGACAATGTTTGATCAATATAATAATCAGCAACAATAAAACATTAAAAGTACAGCCTTGGAAACCCTCTTTCAGTTCTGGGAAATTATTGCGGAAAGTTAGCATGTCTTTTGACAGCCAGAACACACTGTAGGCTCACTTTCTCCTCCCTTAAGGGTTAAAAAGACAAGGCTTCTGAAGGTTGAAGGTCAGGTTCCATCACAATTAAAACATTCTGAAGCCTGGATTGACAATCCAAAGACTGGTCCTTGAACATTATGAAGCCTTTTTTGAAGCACCCTGAAGCCTAGCTAGGTTCAACAATATCAGATTAGGACAATGTGAGATTCCATGTGGATGTGTTGGGGAAATAATGAATTCAAAGGACCAATGCATTGATATATTAAAGAGGAAAGCGTGACCAGTGGTTATAAATGGGCTTTAGATCAATAAAAACATCTAAATTAATAGGATGGTAAATCAGATTTGCTATGCTCTTTTGGAGTATTTTTGCAGAAATTCACCGTAAGTTAACTCTTCACTTTAACATTTACTCCCAGTCATACCAAACACAAAACATGGTCCCTTGCTGAATTGTGGTGCAAATACTTATGGGATATTAGAATCTCTCTCGTCCAAAATGTTCTACTGTTGAACCTATTGGTGCATTGTGCAGTCTCACATTTAGAGTCTTCTAAACATGAAAAAATATCCTCATCATTATCTTAACACACATAATCATCCCAACATCTTCATTATCATCATCCTCATCAACACCATTATCTTAATACATCATCATCATCCCCACATCCTCATTATCATCATTATCTTTATTATCCTCATGAACAGAAACATCATCACATTCTTTTGTGACATTTTATTAGGGTTCATACTATGTCATACTTGAATACAATACACATCAGATTATCTGGACGGAAATTACCTGGTGGACTGACAGTGGGGGTTTGATACTTAGGCCTAAACATGAGACCTGAAAGTCACTTTCTGTTGGTCGTCTCCCTTTTCAAAGTAAGCATTTCTCGCTCCTCATCTCTTCATCTCCTTCCAAAATGTCCTTTCCCTCCTCCAGTGGGTTTTAAAATAGACCCGAGAGGGGAGTCAAGGAGAGAGAAGAGAGAGAGGTGAGGAGAGTGGAGGTGAGCAGAACGCAACCGAGAAAAGGCCGATGTTTTGTCTCTGTAAAGACACACCTGCCTGGTGTTAGACAATAGGAATTCAGATATGTGTAATCAATATTATAGCTGATACGAACCTAACAGAACCCAGTACATTTGCCCAATCAATCTAGAAACATCAGAAAATGTTTGTATAAAAAATCTCAAAAACATCCGGATGTCTTTTTTTAAAATATCAATTATTTCTCAGCAACATGCATATAGTCCAAAAGGTTTCCTCATAAAAAATATTGGAGGAATCAAATACATCTGTGAAACTCTTCAACTATTATAATTAATTCGGTATTATTTTCTACCAAACTGCATTGGTAAATATGGCATTAGGGAAAAGGGTCTGCATCTAAATCAAAAAATAAATGAGAGCAGATTCTACAGCTAGATCCTATGTGTGAGGCTGGGATTCAATCCCGTCTTGCTTTGGGCACGTTCCTCTGTTCACACGTTGCAGGCATAGACCAAGGGTTGCGTGCCACCTCACCAACTGATCTGCAACATCTGGCCAGAGGAACACCCCTTCTGTCTGTTAAGTTACTCTGTAATTGTCAGATCAATTGGAAATGGCCATCAAATGTGCCGCGTACTGTGCAGCAGCTCTAACATGGATCAGATTGAATCTCAGCCTGACATTGCTAGACATTACAACAATAATAAAATGAACAACAACGACAGGAAGATGCCTTGTGTCAGGTGATTCCACGTCATCTTGAGGCACCTTTTCCTTAAGTGAAAGGTCAAGGATCAAATTAGTCAAGCCATGGGGGGAGGAAGGATCAGCAAAACGGATGAATGGATACACCTCAGGCTTTTACTTCCTATTGAACAAACATTGTCCTTTCATCCAATCAAAACTCCCTTCTGTTCCACAGTGAAATTAAACAGGGGAAAAGATGAAAAACAGGCAACACCTGTCTAACAATAAATAACAAAGAAACATGTGAATACTTATTCATATACAGTATGTTGTGCTATACTGTCACCCTGGATCCTGCTGCTGGTCCTGTCAAAATGATATACCACTGGGTAGTTTAAAAGAAACAATAGTCCAACCAGAGGAGTGTTACAGATGTATTGGCCTGGTAGATCAGCCTGTAACACTCTAGGTCAGCCACCTAGCTACCATGCCCACAGATTGAACAATCAATCGATCACCTATTTACCGTGCCCTCAGAGAACCGATCAATAGATTACCTATCTACCATGCCCTCATACAGAACTGATCAATAGATTACCTATCCATCAGGCCCTCAGACAAGCCTTGATAGAATGTGTCCGTGCAAAGGGATGATGACTGTGACCAACTAGTTGCTAGAAGAAAAACACAAGTCACATGGTTACCATGGTGGAGTGGGTTTGTAATTAACAGTGTCATATAAGACTGGCCCATAGGGGACCGTAACCCTATTCACTACAGACTGGCCTGGAGGGGACTGAACCTTATTCACTACAGACCGGCCTGGAGGGGACTAAACCCTATTCACAACAGACTGGCCCGTAGGGGACTAAACCCTATTCACTACAGACTGGCCTGTAGGGGACTAAACCCTATTCACTACAGACTGGCCCGTAGGGGACTGAACCTTATTCACTACAGACTGGCCTGGAGGGGACTAAACCCTATTCACTACAGACTGGCCTGTAGGGTACTAAACCCTATTCACTTCAGACTGGCCTGTAGGGTACTAAACCCTATTCACTACAGACTGGCCTGTACGGTATTAAACCCTATTCACTTCAGACTGGCCTGTTGGGTACTAAACCCTATTCACTTCAGAAGGGCCTGTAGGGTACTAAACCCTATTTACTTCAGGCTGGCCTGTTGGGTACTAAACCCTATTCACTTCAGACTGGCCTGGAGGGTACTAAACCCTATTCACTTCAGACTGGCCTGGAGGGAATAAACCCTATTCACTTCAGACTGGCCCATAGGGGACTGAACCCTATTCACTACAGACTGGCCTGTTGGGTACTAAACCCTATTCACAACAGACTGGCCTGTAGGGTACTAAACCCAATTCACTACAGACTGGCCTGGAGGGTACTAAACCCTATTCACAACAGACTGCCCCATAGTGGACTGAACCCTATTCACTTCAGACTGGCCTGGAGGGTACTAAACCCTATTCACAACAGACTGCCCCATAGTGGACTGAACCCTATTCACTTCAGACTGGCCTGGAGGGTACTAAACCATATTCTATACAGACTGGCCCATAGGCGACTGGGCCCTGTTTTCTACAGACTGGCCCATAGAAGACTGAATCCTATTTTCTAGACTGGCCCATAGAAGACTGAACCCTATTCTCTACAGACTGGCCCATAGAAGACTGAATCCTATTTTCTACAGACTGGCCCATAGAAGACTGAACCCTATTCTCTACAGACTGGCCTTCAGAGGCCTCAGCTACATAGGGACCAGAGGGCCAGCTAGAACTTTATTGCTCTCTGGTGGTTAGTTTGGTTGTCTTCTGTTATCTACACTCATATCAGTGCTCCTCTCTCCACATCCTCACCACAGAAAAATGTATCCCTTCTCCTCCCCTGCAGAGGGCAGCACACACTGTCAGTTATGGTAAATGAAGATGAATCATGAGTTCAACACTGGGAGTTTCAGTGAAGTAAACCACTGAAGGACAGTGATCGGCCCGGCACCGCTTCCATTTTACAAAACATGGATTCACAGGAGGACAGCGGAACGTGACAGCCATGTCGGACGGTTCAACTCGTTGGTGTGCAAAACATTAGAGATCTCTAGAAAAATAATGTGCATATGGATAGAGCTATTTAATCTCAGCATTACAGTATTTTCTTTATGTACATTGTGAGACACACAGAAGAACTCTGTGACAGAGAGCCTCTGGAAAGCTGGATGCATATGGGATAAAATACGTTTCTTGCTCCCCTCTCCTCTCTCTGTAACATGGCTGTTGATCAGGACAGGAAACAGTAGGACCTGAAGAAACACACAGCCATGCTCCCATCACTTCTTTTCAGGGTCAGAGGTCAGCCAGACGCTGGTTCCTGATCGTCTCACGAGGGACGAGTGTGAGAAATGTTTGTTCCTGATTGGCTGGCTGATTGGCTGGCTGGCTTGCGTGAGGAGGAATAACTTTGGCTACAAATTTATGAGGCTTGAGTCCTAGAGACAACACTAAGATAAAGTCCCACGACAACCAGCCTCTCTCTGACTCTCGCCATTTAAATGGTATTTCTCTTTTCTTTTTGTCCATCTACTGAGTCCACGCCCACAATGGGCCACACCCTCAGGATTGGGATCAGGCTTTCTAGCCAATCCCCTTCTCCCTACAGATCAGGCCCTGTGCTTACTGGGCAGTTCTACTGTTCACTGAGCTAAACCCGGCTCCTCTGTCAAAATGTGAGGGGCTTGAGGCTGGGTCATTGTCTGATAGGCCGGTGGAAATATTAACCATGTGTCTGGGCTCTGTTGGGTCAAAGGTGAACTGAGGGAGGGGCAGGTAGTTAGCGCAGAGGGAAAGGTGTGCAGCTTCAGAGGTGAGGGGCGGGGAGTGCCTGTAGGACAGTGTGTGTGTATGCAAATACGGTGGAGTGCGTGTGTGAATAAGAGAGTGTGCATGTGGCAGACTGTGTGTTACGGACAGGGGAAGAGTCTGCATGGGTGCGTGGGGACGTGTCTGCGTGTCAGTAGGTGTGTGGTGACGCGCGTGTGTGTGTGAGGGTGTGTGTGAGGGCGTGTGCGTGTCAGTGAGGTCAGAGGACGGGGTCCGGCGTCTCAGCATCGTGTTGCATTCCACCGTGGGCTCCGAGGGGGCGTGGCCTGGTGGTTCACACGGAGGGTGGACGGAGATACACGGGGGGCTCATCTTCTTCTTCCTGTGAACCTTGACCTCTGAACCCTGGCCCCCGGGCCTCCTCCTCCCTCCTCCAGTCACCTCCCCCATGTGTTCCAGCAGTGGGCCGTCCGGAGGAGGAAGGACAATCTCAACGGAGTGTCGTCGCAGGTCGTCAGGGAAATAGGGTTTATCCAAGAAGCACTGGGAGTCCACACCAAAGAGCTTTCCCGAGTCTGGATCTTTTAGCCCCGCCGCCCGCAGACTGAGTGCGCTCCCTCTGCTCCTCGGGTAGGGGGAGGTTTGGGAGACAGGAGAGGCATAGGGGGAGAGGGAGTGACTCCGCCCGCTTCCATGTCCTTCCCACCAATGGCGGGCCGAGCAGGTGATGTGACACACCTCCTCATCAGCAGGGTCAGAGTTGTAGGGGGGAGAGGAGGGGTGGGAGGACAGCAAGGCTACAGGCTGGGGTGGAGGGAATGAAAGGGGGTCCTGTTTCTCTAAAGAGTCTCGGGTGTGAAGACTCCGAACTTCCACAGAGTCCACTTTTACCGCCGCCTGGAATATAGACAGACATCACATCAACAATCTGGAATATAGACAGACATCACATCAACAATCTGGAATATAGACAGACATCACATCAACAATCTGGAATATAGACAGACATCACATCAACAATCTGGAATATAGACAGACATCACATCAACAATCTGGAATATAGACAGACATCACATCAACAATCTGGAATATAGAC
>JACXGJ010011950.1:0-18858 GCA_016801105.1 Esox niger | reverse complement strand
AGCCCGGCGGCCCAGCCCCAGAGCTGGTGAAGCCCGGCGGCCCAGCCCCAGAGCTGGTGAAGCCCGGCGGCCCAGCCCCAGAGCCTGTGAAGCCCGATGGCCCAGAGCCGGTGAAGCCCGGCGGCCCAGCCCCAGAGCCTGTGAAGCCCGATGGCCCAGAACCGTTGAAGCCCGGAGGCCCAGCCCCAGAGCCTGTGAAGCCCGGCGGCCCAGCCCCAGAGCTGGTGAAGCCCGATGGCCCAGAGCTGGTAAAGCCCGGCGGCCCAGCCCCAGAGCTGGTGAAGCCCGGCGGCCCAGCCCCAGAGCTGGTGAAGCCCGGCGGCCCAGCCCCAGAGCTGGTGAAGCCCGGCGGCCCAGCCCCAGAGCTGGTGAAGCCCGGCGGCCCAGCCCCAGAGCTGGTGAAGCCCGGCGGCCCAGCTGCAGTCTGTTTTTTCTGCCCATTTCTTGTAGTTTTCTTGTTTGCGTTCCGTTAGAAAAAGGCTTTTTTTTACACTTAGTGTCTCCACTTGGGTCCTGCAAAACTCGTTACAATATGTGTACAGAGGCCCATTATCCACAACCTTCACTCTTGTGTTCCAATGGTACATTGTGTTAGCTCATCCAAGTTTATCATTTAAAAAATCTAACTGATCAGTAGAAAACCTTTTTGCAATTATGTTAGCACAGCTGAAGACAGTTAAGCTGACAAAAGAAGCAATAAAACTGGCATTTAGGCTAGTTGAGTATCTGGAGCATCAGCAATTGAGGGTTCGATTACAGACAAGGCTGGAGTGATTTTCAGCCCAAGGAGTTGCATGGTGCACCAGCCCATTTAGGGATGGGGCATGGAGGGGGCTGCAAAATGAAAATGACACCCTTTTGTGGGCATTTATTTGACATAACACAGAAATGTTCTCAATAAAATATCTACGATAACAAGAACTCCAAAATATAGCAAAGGTAGTGTTGTCAAACGATTAAAATAATCAATCCTGATTAATCGCATAATCTTCTGTGGTTAATTTCCGTTAAATAAAATGTAAATGTTTAAAAAGCAGTGCATTATTTTAAAGATGTACTGTGCCAACACTGAATCACACCCAGGTTCTGAAATTCACACCTGCCAAGCACCAAATGCGGGTAGATTTTCCGATTGTTGAGTAAATCTCAGAAGGCAATCTGGCGAGTAAATGTTTGTGCCAGAATGGTAATTAAATAAAAAATCTGTCATGATGGCCCGGAGGAAATTATTCATGTTTGCATTAAATTGAAATCCTCATTTGATGAGAAAATATGCATGCATTTTGAAGGAATACGATAATAAGGTGCGAAGTTGGCCTTCTGAAAGCCAATCCGGTCTTAAACTCATTCTTCGCATCTTGGGCAGAATAGTCTGGTAGCTACTAGCTAGTGCCGTAGTGAGATAATCGTTTCTGTACTGACAGTGAAATGGTAAGGATATTTGAAGCAAGAGAAATCTCTCGGACAGCAGACTGTAACATGTCAATTAACTACGTTGTCTATATGTTTAAAAGTAAGCTATGATAATGCTGCCGTCTGCATTTTTGTTGTATAAATAATTAGACAGGTAGCTACAGTGAGGGAAAAAAGTATTTAATCCCCTGCTGATTTTGTAAGTTTGCCCACTGAAAAAAGTGGAAATGATCAGTTTATTATTTTAATGGTAGTTTTATTTGAAGAGTGAGAGACAGAATAATAACAAACAATTCCATAAAAACGCATTTTTTATAAATTGACTTGCATTTTAATGAAAGAAATAAGTATTTGATCCCCTCTCAATCAGAAAGATTTCTGGCTCCCAGGTGTCTTTTATACAGGTTACGATCTGAGATTAGGAGTTTACTTTAAAGGGAGTGCTCCTAATCTCAGTTACACAGAAGCAATCAATCAATCAGAGTTGTCCAAAGAGTTGTCCAAGGATGTCAGGGGCAAGATTGTAGAACTACACACGGCTGGAATGGGCTACAAGACCATTGCCAAGGAGCTTGGTGAGAAGGTGACAACAGTTGCTGTGATTATTTGCAAATGGAAGACACACAAAAGAACTGTCAATGTCCCTCGGTCTGAATAATTCAGAGGAGAACTGGGTGAAAGTGTGGTGGTGAGATGAGACCAAAATCATTTAGAACATCAACTCAACACGCCGTGTTTGGAGGAGGAGGAATGCTGCCTATGATCCCAAGAACACCAACCCCACTGTCAAACATGGAGGTGGAAACAGTATTCTTTGGGGGTGTTTTTCTGCTAAGGGGACAGAACAACTTCACCACATCGAAGGGACGATGGATGGGGTCATGTACCAGCATATCTCGAGTGAAAACGTCCTTCCCTCAGCCAGGTCGTGGATGGAAATTCCAGCATGCCAATGACCCAAAACACACGGCCAAGGCAACAAAGGAGTGGCTCAAGAAGAAGCACATTAAGGTCCTGGAGTCTCCGAACCGTAATCCCATAGAAAATCTGTGGATGTTTTTGTTATTCTGTCTCTCACTGTTCAAATAAACCTACCCATTAAAATTATAGACTGATCATTTCCCTTGTCAGTGGGAAAACACAAAAAATCAGCAGGGGATCAAACATTTTTTCCCTCACTGTAGATAATGGGTTCATCTTCACTGTAAAATTTTTGAAGATGGCAAAATAGCAAGCAAGCAAGTTTATTTATATAGTACAATTCATACATAGATGCAATTAAATGTGCTTTACAGTGAAAAAAGCACCAAAGATTTTATTAACATAAACGACATTTAACAACACAATAAATCAAAAAGAGATATATAAAATACAGCATAATAAGAAAACAAAAGAAAATAGAAAGGATTAAAGAAATAGAAACATAGGAAGATATAAAAGCTGTCAGTTAAGTTTAAGTGATACAAACATAGGAAGCTATAAGGCTCACAGTGTGGTTAAGTTTAAGAGCTCAGTCATAGGCACGTGAAATAGCGTAATCATTGTTCACCTCTCGCAGAAAGAGGCCACAAACAGAAACTACTTAGTAAGTTACTAGTTAGTAAGTTAGTCGTTAGTAAGGTGACCACAAAGGCATTCATTTCAATAACCCCCCTGTAACTGCTTTCTACAATTCAAGTTTTTAGTTGGGGCAGAGATGTGAGAAGACTGAGTGGCCCAGAGAGTAGTGAGACTGACTGAACCAATAGGGAGACAACGATGAGCAAGGTTTTGATTTTAAGAATAAAATGCTGACCCATGAGCATATACAGTATACACTCTTAATGTCAATGAGGTTCATTATAAAGCCTTTAATACATAGGGGCTTTATAAGGTATTTTTTCAATATTTTATTGAATACATTTTATAGAGTTTTCCTATTAGTAACCTCTTTACCCCCATCTTTTAGCCAACCTGTCAGAAAACAAGGCAAGTGGTATTGATCCTGAATAACTAAAATGTGAATGATTTTATAGGACATAATAATGTGACGTAATTTTGCTAATGGGCAATCCTGAGAACATTCGGGAGGGGCCGAATCACATTAAAAAAAAAAACGTTTTGTGAGAAATGGAGGTTTGGAGATTAAGGAGTTTCAATAGTTTGGTTACAGTATGATAATGAGGCTGTGGTGATGCGTTGTTCTTTGTGACACAAAAAGGCAATTTATTATTTTGTCCGGTACAAATATGTTTGTCTGGTGGATTTCTTTATCTACCAGTACCCCTGGCAGATGAGCCCCTAAGTTAATTTCGGACACTGATCACACCTAAGCTTTAAGGTATTGTACTTTGATGTTAATGTGGTTCGAAAAGGGGTTGGAATGGGGTTCAGGTGGGGGTCTATAAACATTAGATTTCCTGGTGGATGTTTAGCCACAAGTAGTTATGTCTCAACCAAATGCATAAAGTACGCTACTTGAATATGCAATGGCATAAATCTACAAACATTAATCAAGGGAGATCTGTAATTTATGCAGAGCACTCAAGTTATTTGTAAATTCCACTATTAGAATATGGTTTGGTGGATTACGCAACAGGCGATGGCGTTATGCTAATGCTTATCTTAGTTTAGCGAAAACTATAAATAACAAATACAACCATGTTCCAGCAACTTAGTTTCTTGGCCGCCCTAAAGACAATGTAAAAATCTACAAGCAAACTGTTCGATTAGATTTGATTCAACAGTGCAAGTACAGTTCAACGAAATGTAACTGAGGGCAAAACAAACTGAGGGCAGAAAATGTACAAGTATTTGCAAGTATTAAGTATATGTATATTACAAGTGGAATGTGTAGATACAAATGGCAATACTCAACGTGCAATTAAGGAGGAGTGCGGAAAGTTTACAAGTATTAAGTATAGTATATGGTACTAGTGGGATGAGTGGGATAACAGTTGTTCAGGTACAAATGGAAATTTCTAAATGGGAAAGATGTGCAAATGAGGCAAATGAAGGAATAATGTAGTAGGGTAGCATGAGCAATTATGATGCAGAGAGAGCAGCACTAAGGTCCTAGAGGTAAACATGTGTAACAAATGTAAAAATGAATGAGGTAATACCGTAAAAGTACAATGGCAATATTTAATGTGCAAATAGGCAAACAACGTTCTTAAAACATACAATTTGTTAGCAGGTGGATTCAGGCAATGTCTCAGGACCACTTGTTGTCTGACTTAAGTGAGGCTTGGCCGGTGGTTTCATTTGATGGGTTTTTCGAGGGAAATTGGGACGTGAAGAGAGATATTCCAATTTCAACACATACTAAGAGATGTGTATCCTAGTAACACATTGTTCATTCATAAACTAGTGCAGAGTAAACAAAATTCACAACATGAATTCCTTCTCTCTAGTGAAATATTTTTTTTAAATCAAGTGACAATAAAGTTACTTCGGTCATGCCTTTCTTTTTTAACCTTTGTTTTTCCACTTTTCAATTCCGTTGTTATTCTCCATCTCTTAACATGTTACTGGTCACTTGTCAGCCTGTCTCTCGGATGTAAATTTGTTAGCGAAACATCAGGGCAGCTGACTGAAAGAGGGCTGCTCATTTAGTGTAGACCGCAGGGGTGTGACTGCTCAGTTGGTGCTTCTCTATCTGTGTGTGTGTGTAATGGGAGAAAGAGAAAGAATGTGTGGTATGAACGGCACTCTGAGAATGGGGGACCACTCCAGGCTGCAGCAAGAATTGCGATATTAAAAATGCTTTCCCAACCCTTGTCCCTGGCCCAACAACCAGTGGTCCAGTGGTAATGGTTTTGATGCTCACTCTGGCATTGACTACGGGCTCAAAATGGCCAGAAACAAATAACTTTCTTCTGAAACTTTATCAGTCTATTCTTATTCTAAGAAATGAAGGCAACTCTATGTGAGAAATTGCCAAAAAACTGAAGATCTAATACAATGCAATGAACTTCTCCCTTCATAGAACAGTGCAAACTGCCTTTAACCAGAATAGAAAGAGGAGTGTAGGGCAACGGTGCTCAACTGGCACTAAATAGTACCCACAAAACACCAGTCTCAATGACAAAAGTGAAGAGATGACTCTGGGATGCTGGCCTTCTAGGTAAATTGCAAAGAAAGACCTATTACAGACTGGCCAATAACAAAAAAAGATTAACACAGACACAGTCACTGGACAGAGGTGTTCGAATCGCAAAGGATATTTATTAGATGCAGACCAAATGAAAAGATGCTGGAGGAGTGCTCGGCACCTTATGTCAAGAGTGGTGGAGGCAATGTGATGGTCTGGGGGTGTTTTAGTGGTGGTAAAGTGGGAGATGTTTATACCCTGTGCACGGCATTTGATTAGAAATTTCCACTGACAAAAGGGAATTAATCCAAATCCAAGCTCTAGGCAAGAAATATTTAGGAAAGAAGCAGTCAGCTGGCATAGTGTCTATAATGTAGTGGCCAGCACAGTCACCGGATCTCAACTGTTGTAGGAGCAGTGTGACCTTATTGTATGTAAGAAGTGCCCGTCAAGCCAATCCAGGGGTTTCTGGAAGGATGGAGTAAAATCTCTTCAGACTACCTCAACAAACTGACAGCCAGAATGCCAAAGGTATGCAAGGCTGTAATGGCTGCTAATAGATGATTTTTTAAATTTCAATTATTAAAAAATATTATTTCTAACCTTCAATGACTATACAGATGCATAAAAAAATGGAATATCATGGAAAAGTACGTTTTTTCTGTAATTCAAATAAAAAAGTGACACATTCATATATTCTTGATTCATTACACATAAAGAGAAATATTTCAAGCCTTTTTTTTCTATTCTTGATGTTTACGGCTTACAGCTCATGGAAATAAAAATCCAAATCTCAAATGATTAGAATAAAAACTCTATAAAACAGAAATGTCGATCTGTAATGTATTGAAATTAATCTAGAATAAATCACTTTTTGATTTGAATTATGGGAAAAAATGAACTTTTCAATGATATATAAAAAAAAGATGCACCTGTATTTCATATTTTTGCTACATTTCCGATTCAAATTTCTTTCATGTATGTTTTCACGGAAAACAAGGACATCTTTCAGTGACCCATAACCTTTGAATAGTCACATACGTCAACAATACAACATTCTACAGATGAATCTGCATGACATCTAACAATTCATGGCCATCTTTTGCCTGGGTCTAATGAGGAATCACTGGGTCGCTCCAGCTTCACGGACTAGCCTGTCAGGTTACGTCACTGAACAGAACATGTTGGCTGAACAGGACACGCTAAGAACGCCTTCCTAGAGCAAGCTTCCAGCAGCTCTGGTGCTCGGGGAAATGCCTTCAGATTAAACCCATCACCATGCAACGAGAGTCCGTATGAGTGTGGATCTACCACCCCCACCGCTCCCCTCTATTCCCAGCACAGCCTAAGGCCAAGCTCTGTCAGAGCAGGATTCAAACTCACCTAATGCAAACTTAGCTAGTGTCCGTCACAATCAAATCAGCTCCTCGCTCCCTTTTCCAACACCATCAAGTTCATACACACTGTCTACTTTGAGTCCTCAGAGCTCCCCGTAGGCAAATAATGGGACTGTCAGCCAGAGGAATTGAGGCCCTTTAATTAATCTTCAAGGATTATGAAATCGGGCCGTTTCCAAACTGGTAATACAGGAAGGATGTTCTGTACATCTTTGCATAAGGCCTATGGACATTATACGTCCATTTGGCCTCTGTTCAACGCGGATTATGGTGTTGAGCTCTGCATACCTCATTTAAAACTAGTATTAAGAGTGTGAAGCACTGTGTACCAAAAATCTGCATCAGCTTTATTAGAACCATTGAGAGCAGATAAGAGAACTAAATGACCGAAATTACACTGTTTTTAAGCACTCAAAAAGTGCTTAAAAACAGATGATAGATGATCTGTATTTTTTTAGAAAGTGGTATTCTGGGGGGAAAGTCAGATTATTGAGTGTAGGCTAAAGATGTGTTTACTTAGTGTGCTGCAAAAATAAATACTGCTGTGGTCATTTACAGTTCGACAGGTCCTTCCATTGGGGTACAGGCCACTCCATGGTAGAAGGATGCTGGTGATTTAAAATGGATGCCAAGCAAACAACAATGACTGCAATGTTAATCAAATTAAACAACTTTATGGATGACTGTTAATGATATTCACAGACAACTCTGTCCATTATTCTGCCAACAATCTTCACACAGTTCTTGGGGTAAATGTTTTTTTTCTCTAGAATGTTCTGTGAAATATATAGCAGCTCCCATATGGTACGAATGAACACAAAAAAGTAAAACAAATTGAAACATAGGAAGATATAAAAGCTGTCAGTTAAGTTTAAGTGATAAAAACATAGGAAGCTATAAGGCTCACGGTGTGGAGAAGTTTAAGAGCTCAGTCATAGGCACGTGAAATAGCATAATCATTCTAGACCTCTCGCAGAACGAGGCCACAAACAGAAACAGTTAGCAAGTTACTAGTTAGTAAGTTAGTCGTTAGTAAGGTGACCAAAAAGGCATTCATTTCAATAACCCCCTGTAACTGCTTTCTACAATTCAAGTTTTTAGTTGGGGCAGAGATGTGAGAGGAGGAGCCAGCTGAGATGTTGGAAGACTGAGTGGCCCAGAGAGTAGTGAGACTGACTGAACCAATAGAGAGTAGCGATGAGCAAGGTTTTGATTAAATAAAATAAAATAAAAAATCCTTTCTCTAGAATGTTCGGTGAAATATATAGCAGCTCCCATATGGTATGAATGAACACAAAAAAAGTAAAACATTTAGCATGGTTTATTAAAAAGTAATTCCACAGATGGACAGGGAGACAGATAGCCCACCGGATGTGTAAATCTGAAGCATCAGGCCGTCATTTCCACTTCCCTAAGGGAGTGGAAGCCCAGTAGCTGGTTACTAAAGTCTATAAAACGAGATAGTACTGGGCAGACATTGTGCAGATATTTTATCCATGAAATCTCAGTACAGTTTTCTTTGTGGATAATTTTTTTTTGAGTTGCAGTTGCATATGCACAATTCCCTGATTCAAAACATTTACAGGTTACACCACTCGGCTAAACCATGCTCCCATTGTTAACCAACTCTATATTAATGCCATTCAGGTGAAAGGTTATGGGCGTGGCATATTGTTAACAATTACTTTTTTGTGGGAGGATAGGAAATGTTCAATGCTAGAGAACAAGACCCATTTAAAAGTGGCTTACCGTTCAGTAAAAACTATTTGGAATTGCTCATAGCCGCCATGCATACGTTTCTTCAAGTGGTGCCAATTTTGTTACTATACTGTACTGTTTTAATTTAGCAAGTTTTCAGACTGCTCCAGCAACTTCTATAGGTATAAGAATCGAGTAAATAATTTACTTCGATTTTTAAGCAGCCACTGTGACTTTAAGTTGATTTTGTGACTTCCCTGTTTGTGTATGTGGAACACATCAGAGCTCAGCTGTGCTGTTTTGCTGTTTGATCTCCACCGGCTGCTACATCCGTCCTTTGCACCCCCTCCCCACCATTCGACTGGATAGCCTCTCGGCCTCTCACGGCTCCTACAGACAGGCAGAAGAACTTCCCAAGGATGTTTAAAGCATACAGTACATGCTATTCAATAAGAAAAATAACACATTGAAAATTGAAATAAAGCTAAATAACTTATCGGGCACTGTTTGCAATGTCAAGGGCATGCTAATCTTCTTCGTATTGACATCGCCATGCTTTTTGTATTCTTCCTAATTTAGTATGTTTCTAATGCAAATATACTGTAACTATATATTACCTTAGACTGAGTAACTTGCTTGCTTCTATGCCACTAGAGTATGTCTCTCCAGCTCTTACAGCCAGATCTGCACACTGTCACCTACTTTTATATTGAGCCTTGAGGGCCCAGCACATCTAGCAGGTAGTGAACTTCTCCCTTGAGATGAGAAAAGAGGTGCCTTTAGGCTACGTCACGAATTTCAATGGCATGGTAGAACTGTTTGGGGCAAAAAGAGCTAGATTTACTACTAAAATACAAACATATATCACTTTAGCAATGAATTGTCAAAACGAAGACTCGAACTGATGTTTCACCATGACTGAGCCTGAAAAAGCTGTTTTCCTCTGGAGAAATAAACATTTTAGTGATAGTTACTCTTTAAATTGTTATAAGACATGGTATTTATCGCTTTTCTTGGGCCTGAATAATAAAACCAGTGATGGTTTTAACAAGACAATCATTTCTAACACTTCATTAATTATACCTTAGGAGGAGTAGCCAAGATGTTCAATCACCCACATTCATTTACAGTCCCCAGCCCACAGCACACAGAATTATTTCCTTGTTTAATTCTACTGCTTCTCGCCTCCGTTAGCTCTTGTTATGTCAGCATGTGTGTGTGGGAGACAAAATAATTGCCTCTATATTTCCTGAATTGATTTCTTCTAGTTCTAATACAGTGGTCTAGCCTGCACTGAAGAGTACGCGTCAGCCTGACTGTGGACATTTTGTTTCAAAGCAGCACTCACGCATTCAAACCTACACACACCCACACACACACACACACACACACATGCAGAGAAAAGACATGTGTGAGACACACACACCCCATGACAGCCTCTGTTTTGAAAGCAAGACTTAGTCAAAGTAAAGGTTAAGGCGGGAGCCCCTGCTTTTCAGTCTTATAATAGGGGCCGGGGTTACCCACACAACCGAAAAAACACCCAAACAAAAGATGTATTGCCCTCCGGGTGCGATCGATGGTTTTGCTGTGTAATCTATGGTTACAGATATGCACCCTAAGCCACTACTGTAAACACTATAAATTGTGTGTGTCGATTATCAAGCCGACTGCTACTAACAGAGGGAATTCTTAATGCTGTTGGGAGGTTCCTGAATCGTATTTGACAGACTCAGAGCTCTTTCCTGTAGTCTTTATTTTACCTTCCATTCGACCTCCTTCACTTCTTACTCTCTGTGGAAAACAATTAGTAAGGCTGGCCTTCAGTCTCTGTGCTCCACGCTCCAGACAGATGGTTAAATGAAGCAGCAGGAGAGACGGTCCTAACTACCTCGATGCCATACTGACAGGAGGAAGGATGTAGGACCTGGCTCAGGAGAAATAAAAGCAGGGCAGAAAGTGAACCAAATAAAGAGAGGAAAAAGAATGAACGAGAGAATGAGTGAAAGAGAGAGAGAGAGAGAGAAAAAAGCTATCTGGCATTCGTTGACACTTCGGTAGTCAGACCCTGGCTGGAATTCCTCTCCTCCAATCTCACCTCTCATCATACAAAGGAGCCTGGGTTCCCTGAGGTTCCACTGGAAAAAAACACTCTTCAATCCCCTGGAACGACATCACAACATTACACCCACTCTGAAAAGCCCTCAACCCTCTGTCGGACAGAGAGGCAGCGCACGGTAACACAGGGAAGGAAACAGGATAGGGAGAGTGCATTAGTGGAGGAAAGCTGGGGCATCGACTGTGGCATCAATTAATGAGAGGCCCGGCAGCATGTCCATCCAGACACACTCTGCTCGGGTTGTACCCAGAGAGGAGGGGGCCACCATGGGGGACATGAATAATTAAGGCCCTGGCATGAAAATGTTAGATGAATTAGGGCCAGGGGAGAGAGTGTTAAGAGACATGCAGGGGAAACGGAGGGAACTGGAGAAAACATTTTTCAATATGTTACTAATTATAGAAGGTGGAAGGCTGTCAGGGGTATAGTGGAATCGCTGTGGCAACATCTTGTGATACCTCTTCAGTACCCCCTTTCCCCCTATCCCCTAACAAAAAGTACAGCCAAACTCATTTTGGTTGCACTTTATTTGCAGATTTTCTTTTTTTTTCCTGGACCGCATAAGCGGAGCCAGCCAAGAAGAGTGAATGTCTCTGTCTGTCTGTGTGACTGACTGACTGACCTTGTTAAATAGCGGAGTGGTTAGAGAAGCAGACCTAGAAGCTATAGGTCCTGTGCTCGAATCTCCTTGCAGTCAAAAGAAAGTATGCATCTGGGTTTGTTCTGGAGAGATAAAAAAGTTGCTGGCTATAACCTTCATTATCTACATTATAGTAAAATAAAACACTTTGCAGTTATATTGCGATGGTTTCTGGTAGATATTCAAAATACGCATCTGTGCATGCTTTTTGGTTCAGGATAGAGAAAGATCTAGCTGGCTACACACAACATTCAGTAGCAATGTTATAGTAAGCCTAAACAAAAAAATTTTACTGTTATATTGTGACTGTTTCTGGTGAATTTTCGAGGTACGCATCTGTGCATGCATTTGGGGGTAATAAAACCCCTTGGGCAGTAAAAGAGTTGGAGTTTTCACAATTCTCTTGTCTTTTCACTTGACGAGAAGGTCAGTTACCTATGGTTATTGCATCAAAGTCATTCACAAATGAAAGAAAAACAAATGTTTTTGTGCCATGAAATGGACCTGTGGCAGGGGAAAGTTCATCTTCAGTCTCACTAACAATTGCTCAAATCTTATGACTATTCCTAGGAAGTTAGTAGATACTAGTAAGCCTATTACTGGCTAATCAGCTGTAAAAACGGTCAGTGACAAAATCCATACAGTTCATAGTCGCTATTTGTGGCAAATTTTATAAGAAATGTTAGTCAATACAATGCTTAATGGTGTCTAGCCATTACCCAAATGTGCAGCACTGTGGCATTGTGGTTAAAGGCAGTGCCTCTCACATGAGAGACCCAAAATCGAGTGCAACAATGTTTATTTTAATTGTGGGCCAGCTGAACTAGGTTTGCCTGGTTCCTTTTCAGGTTTCCTCTAATGGGTTTCCTTTAAAGATGTACCATAAGGACTTGCTGAATCATCATGGCCAAGTTCAATCTTTAATCTGGTATGTGTCCTCTCTGTGTTCTATCTAGCAGATGTAGACATGGATAATCAATTACTGTCACTTGCACTTGTATGCAAATGCAAATGTGGTTGAATGTGAGTCTTTATGATCTAAATGTAAAACCCCGCCTTCCACAGGCATCCTTTATTTTCAATCCGTGACAGCTGAACTCTGTGACGGGGGGGGTTTGAGAACAGGCAGAAAGGAGAACCCACTGCCCTTCTGAGTGACATGGGTTTTCCACTCTGCTGACAACCACGGTGGAGAACGAGAATCGGGAAGACGCAAAAATAGCACATCTTTGTTGTCTTTTCTCCAGAGAAAGAGAAGGCTCATGGCAGCTTTACAATAGGTCCATCTGAAGTACCTTGAACTCTCCGAGAGTAAACACTGATCATACTGACAACACTGCGACACTGCAGATACTAGCGGGCCTCACATGCTGGGCTCACTCAGGGCCGGGAGTGAACACAGAGAGGGGGAAGATGAGAAGAGATATCAGGGTTCTATGATGTGGGCGGCCCCCTCTAAGCTGCCAAGCCGAACGCTGCCTCTCCCCTCTTTCCCTCTCCTCTTCATTTTCTCCTCCTTTGCCCTTCTCCTGCTTCAAAGTCCAAAGCCCAAGAGAAATTAGTCACCTGCACACTGTGCACAGAGCACTGAAGCAGAGAGAGAAGGAGAGAGAGAGAGATTCCTGCCCTAGTTCCAAAACTGTATGCAACGTCAGAAGAGTCTCTGATGGCATTAAAAAGGACATAACTTGGTACCATAAGAGTTGAAAGCAGGAGTCTCATGAATTTGGCGTCAAGGAAAAAAAGCCATGGGCTGCACACAAGCCCAGGAAAGCACCCCTTCAGGCTGTAGTACAGTAATTATTGTGTAATTAAGGACTCACAGGAACAAAATAATTATTAGAATTTGCATCGTGAAAAATACTCAAACGCTGTATTTGCTTCCGTTATGGAGACAATTGATCATTCATCTGACAGTTTCTGTCCTTTGGCAGTAGTAAATGAATCCTGTTCAGGTTGAAAACATTTGAGTTTCACCATACACCTGAGTTCTCAAAATGCTTTCTCTCCCATTCCATTAAAATAATGGCAACTTATTTCAATTCAAGGCAACTGCAATGCCTGTCTTCCCAAACCTAGCATAGCAAACATATTACATGCATTTGAAAGAAAGAAATGAAAGTTACTTTAAATAAACCATGACATGATGGGTCTCCAGCATGTTGTAAAAATACATCTTAAAACTTACACATAACCGAAAAATATGATCAGGCTGGAGATCTTATCCAAGCGAAGAACTGAACTGAAGTTGCCCTTC
Source organism: Esox niger (assembly GCA_016801105.1). Classification (NCBI taxonomy): domain Eukaryota; kingdom Metazoa; phylum Chordata; class Actinopteri; order Esociformes; family Esocidae; genus Esox; species Esox niger. Next base: position 5,262 of record JACXGJ010011950.1, on the reverse strand, counting down.
AGCTAATTCTGTCATCAGAGAGATAACAACAGAACTATGGCTGATTTATTTTTCTCATTTCTATCTTGTACTACAGATAGATCAAGGAAGAGACCCAGTCTCAGTACAATATATTTAATAACATGGGTAAAACATTCTGACGATAAGCCCTTTCTTTGAAGTCCCAGCTCGTCCGTAAAGGGATCAAAAGATGAGAGACTTGAACAGCCTTTGTGTGAGGTTATGACATCGACACCCCTTCCTAGTTTTGCAGGTTGGTGTGGTGGATTCAACCCCTTAATCAGTGAAACCATGCTGTAGTCTGAGTTGCAACAGTTCATTTGGACTGGATATGAACAACTGCATGGACTCTGGCCCTTCAAGAAAAGACCATTGACTACTGCATTTTCTATAGCTTTTTATTTTCTTAATTATAATCAGAGCTGAGTCGCCTTCCCCCCAGCCTTTCTAAACAAAGAAATAATAACCATAGAAAATAACAGGCTCATTTTAAACCCCGTAATTGTAATTTTCCGCCCAAATTGCAGCCTAATGATTACAGACATAAGGTGGAGCCTGACAAGAGCAGCAAAAATAAAAAGAAAGAAATCTCTTTCAGGGTGCCTTAAAAAAACTGCCAGAAAATATGACTGCTCCCTTCCACCAAAAGGAAAGCAGAGTTGAACTGGGTCCATCCAAAGCTCCATTTCCCCACACCAGCCATTCACAGGGATGATAAGGAAAGGTGGACAGATTGGGTCCCAGCCCCATCAGCTACCGTGGAGAATGAGTTAATAGGAATTCACTGCAACAGCAAGGTGGTGGGAGTAAAGGCTGCCAAATGTCGACACGCTCAAACAGGGAGGAGCGAAAGCGAGAAGAGTCGGGGATGGGACAGGTAAACGGTTCGCCAGCGGTGCGGAAAGACACCTCTGTAGAAGTGGGAGTGAGTTCCCAAGCTGTCTCGGCGTTCAGAGTGCCGTCCACTTCCGGGGGCAGGATAGGGGACTCAGAATTCCATAAATTGTGCTGTTGTCCTTCAGTTGAAGGGGCTCGGGTTCGGGTCAAAAAGAGACACAAAACGATATACGGGTCAAACACAAAGGGAAGACGTAGGGCTGTGACAGAGAACGTTGTGCCGTGCTTCCTTTCTGGTTCACTTGACATTAATTAAAACGAAACATGATACACAGTAAAGGGTCCCGTTGCAGTCACAGCAGCATCTGAGATTCAGTTAACAAACGCTGCAAACAAATGAACATAGGTTTCCATTAAATAACAGTTAAAAACGGTTCAAAACGAAAATATGTTGCCCACCCCCAGGCTAACGTGCAAGCTGTTTTAATGGCGCCTCACAACAAATGCCATATGAACTTTACGTGACGGGTCCCCACGGGACTCCAATCTGCAGCCACATCAGGTTCGCTGGCTGGACAACAGACACAGCTGAGATCCGTTCCGTTTTTATGAAACGGTAACAAACGTGCACTAGATCCCCTCAATTGCAAACACAGCACAGCTTTCACTCCTAACCCCCCCCCCCTTTCGCACATGCACACACACACAATAAGCAGAGTGACACCGAATAAGCATAAATAAATAAGAGATGGGAGTTTTGTTTCTCAGTCTAATCTCTCGGGAGTGGTTGCCTGCGCGCCCCGCCCGCCGCCTCTCCATCCGCCCGCAGTGACGCTGCTGGCTCCCCGGCAACCAATTTGTTTGTTTATTGTCTTGGTGTTTTGTCGCGGTTACAGTTCATTGCAGCTGGCCCAGCTTGGGCATGCTTCTTTAAATGGCATCTATAAAACATGGGCTATTCTCCTCCACCTTCTCACAAGACGGAGCGAGAGACGTCGCCGTGGCTGCTGCCCCTCTCTCTCACACAAGACGTGATGAAGCTCAGATATTTTCCTGAAACACTCTTGCATCCACCTCAGTGGTTCTGAAGGGTAGAGCGGGACACGCTGTGTAACGTGATATATGACCCGACTAAACATATTAGCCCTTGAAGAACACCAGCGAAAGGGCCTTGCGCTGAAGCGCTTTGAACTTCTAAAATATGGTGCAATCCTGTACACGGCTGGCTGCCTCGTATAGACTAAAATGCGACATGTCTGATGCAAGACCTAAAGCCTTTTCCCACCGACACGCGATCAATGAGCCGCGTTTGGCTCCCTGCAAAGTTCTGTATGGTGTCACCCACGATCCGGCGTTTTGTTCTCTGTAGACGGAACATATGGCGCTCAACCCCCGTTGAGACGTCGCGGTTATGAACTGCCATATTGCAAGAGCTGTCTTTGACTGCGCTTTGGGTAGGTGATTGTTTAAGGGGACATTGTACCGCTGCTCATTTTGTCCAGGAAAGTGACATAACAGATTCCGTGTTTAAGACAGCGGATGTTCACGTAGGCCTCACGTCGTGAACCCATCTAATGGTCAATACATTCAAGGCCATTTGACGACTCAAAATTGAGTGGTCAAATTTTTTCCCCTTCATTTTGTTATTTTTTTTGCTATTGTTTTCCTGAGCACATCTCAGTGAGATAATTGCACGAGTTCCAGCTGGACTTCACGTGGCCTACGAGCATGTGCATCGTGCAGAAAATGCTAAATACCTCTTTTGCTTTTCCCCTGTATGCAAACAGAGAGTCAGGTTTTTTTCACAATTGATCTGACAGCCAAGAGCCGGCAGAGAACACAAACACTGCCTAGGGGTTTCTCCTTAAAACTAGACACAAGCCTCGTTTCCCTCTTGTTTCGCTTCTTCTCGAAATCACCTGCTGTCTCATGCATATCAAGTGATCACCACTCCGGCTCTGTCTGCCTGACACGCTAAGACTCCTCCTCCATCACCCTTTTTTAACCAAAAACCTGTTGTGAAACCCTAAAATGCATCGTGGCTACTGCAGCTCTCTGGAAGCATGGCTCTTTTAATGCCTAAATGACATTAAGTAAGAGAAGAGAGCTAAAACAAAAGAGAGGGAGCGAGTGCAGATGGTGTGCCGCTAACGTTAAGACGGGTCAGAAGCAGCCGTCGTGCATTTGATAGCACCGCAGCGGGTCACTGGAGAACAGTCTGGGCCATACTGCTCGGTATGTGACCACTAAGAAATAAAACACCAAGCCGCGTTGCGGCCCAAACGTCTCCGTTTTCAACCACGGGTAAACCCAGATGAAACTGAGGACATCAACGCGGGTGTCCAAATTTCCCCGAGCTGCGCCTTCACCGCAGCCTTATACTGACCCCTCCCCCGGTCCGTTCCGCGAACCTTCTGCCTCACACGGGCTGCACCCAGCGCAGTTCAACTGACACGAGGAGCTAACGCCCGAACGATCGCGGGTGGGTCAGGGTGCGCGGTCTGTCAGCAGCACCTTACCAATCACGCGGCCCAATTATAAAAAAAACTCAGAACAACAGTGGGACCGCAAGCGGCTCCAGGGTCTCCCGACGGCAGTCTGTAAACCACTGTAATGGGTTGCCTGTCAGCGGGAGTGAAAGGGAAGAGCTACGCTTCCTTCTGACTCTCTGGAGGGACTTCAATTAATCACAGCCGAGTTGTATTGCCGCAGCGCAATAGGAGCTGTAAGGTTATTATCATTCGTGTTCCGCAGGATGAAATGCGATGAGAGCGCTAATTGCAGAAAAACAGCTGACCGCACAACGCACGTCAGTGGGATGAAGGACAGATGAAAGAACGGAGAACAAGGATGACGAGGTAGGGAGACTAGATCAATTGAGATAAAGAGCTGAGGAGGGCGGGGCGGTGAGAGAGTTGGGGGGAGAGCAACAGAAAGAGGGGAAAGAGAGAAAATAAGAGAAGGAGGGGAGACAGCGGGAACGACGACAGAGGAAAGGGTGAGAGGGCTGACAGGGAGACAGAGAAAGAGAAGGAGGGCGGAGTTAGCGGGAGGCTGAGAGGAAGACAGGGAAACGGCGAGAGAGAGGGAGGTAGGAAACAGACAGAGAATGAGTCAGGGAGGGTGGCAGAGAGAGGGAGACAGAAGAAGGAGTATGCCCCACTGTGCTGTGTTGTGTGGCAGTATAATCATAAATATCTACAGGGGCAGACATGGACGAGCATGGCTGATTTCCTAAGAGGACAGTTGTTTGTGTCCCCAAAACACAAATCCACTGTTTCTCTATCTCCTTCATCAGACAGCTGCTTTATTGGAGCATTGAGAGCCAAGAGAAAAATCACATTCAAAAGACAGAGCCCCATACTGTGAACAGTCATATTCACTTCCCGCTCCAATGCGCATTGTGTCTTGGCACGGAGCTCAGCTTTTCCTAGTTTTCAACACAGAGACAGGTCCACTAATGCTTGGCCTTTTGGTGTTTGGGAACTATTTTCATCTACAACAAAGAACTTGCGTGAAACATACATTTGAAGTGATTTTTTGTTTAAAGTTCCTAGTTATATGAGTCATAATTTCATAGCAGCAAATGTCAGTCTATAATGTTCCCTGAATAGCATCAGAAATGTGTTGCAAAAAAACTGGACAGACAAATTAGAGGGAATGTGTCATCACATCCACGTGATCACAATTATGTGATTTAGGGTCCCCACCATTAGAATAATTCATGCATCAATATATATTATGTAGGCCGAAAATAAGTGGAATGTACACAAAAAACAGTAGTCCATTTTGTGTGTATGTGTTGGTGTGTAGATGTATGTGTAAATGCATGTGTGCGCGGGGCTGTGTGAGCGAGTTTAGAAAGCTTCTTTGAAAAAATAGTTTACCAAGCTCCTAATTACTTCACACTGAAAGAAGTTGAACTAAAGCTACCCTCGGAGAAATATCATTTACTTAGCTAAAGCCACTTTGAAAAATAGTTCCCTAGATCCCAACTACTTTCTAAAACATTATCACTTTGAAATCAGAATTTTCATTGACCACAAATTGCAATAACAGAGAATTTTTTCAAGAGATCAGACATATTTCATAGACTGTAGCCCTATTCAACACAAGTGAGAATCAGGAAGGTCTGAAAAAATTATAAGCATTGCCTACTTCAACAATTCAAATTTTTCACAAAACAGGTGTGTAGATTAAGAAGTTAACTACACCATTACATGGCAAAGTAATTAACTACTGAAACAGTATCTGGTTTGGAATTTAGTCCCACTACCAACAAGCAATCATTTTTTTTACCAGAACAAGTAGTTAAACAATGTGTACGTGTGTGTGGGTGTGTGTGTGTGTGTGTGTGTGTGTGTGTGTGTGTGTGTGTGTGTGTGTGTGTGTGTGTGTGTGTGTGTGTGTGTGTGTGTGTGTGTG
>JACXGJ010011949.1:0-18810 GCA_016801105.1 Esox niger | reverse complement strand
GTAGTAGTAGTAGGAGTAGTAGTAGTAGCGGCAGGGGTTGTTGTAGTAGTAGTAGTAGCGGTGAGGGTAGTAGTAGTAGGAGTAGTAGTAGTAGCGGCAGGGGTTGTTGTAGTAGTAGTAGTAGTAGCGGCGGGGGTTGTTGTAGTAGTAGTAGTAGTAGCGGTGGGGGTAGTAGTAGTAGTAATAGTAGCGGTGGGGGTTGTAGTAGTAATAGTAGCGGTGGGGGTAGTAGTAGTAGTAGTAGTAGTAATAGTAGCGGTGGGGGTTGTAGTAGTACTAGTAGCGGTGGTGGTATTAGTAGTAGTCTGGGGGGTGGTGGTGGTGGTAATAGTAGTGGTGGAAGTAGTAGCAGTAGTAGTGATGGGAGTAATAGTAGTAGTGGTGGGGTTAGTGGTGGGGGTAGTAGTAGGTGTGGGGGGGTGCTAGTAGTCGTAAGGGTGGTAGTAGTAATAGTGGTGGAGGGAGTAGTAGTGTTGGGGGTGGTGGTGGTGGTGGTGGGGGTAATAGTAGTAGTGGTGGGGGTAGTAGTAGTTGTGGTGGGGTTGGTAGTTGTCATAATGGTGGTAGTAGTAATAGTGGTGGTTGTAATAGTGGTGGTGGTAGTAGTAGTGTTGGGTGGTGTTGGTGGAAGTAGTAGTAGTAGCGGTGGGGGGGGTTGGCGGTAGTTGTTATAGTAGTACAGTGGTAGTGGTGGTAGCAGTAAAATATTTATATACACAGCTCAAAATAATTAAGGGAACATGTAACAAAATGTCTCAATGAACTAAATATATTAAAGATCAAAATCTTTACTGTACATTGTGTAATTCGTTGAGAACAAAATGACGTAACAATGATCAATGGAAACCAAAATCACCAGCAGACTGAGGGCTGGATTAAAACACACACTGGAAATCAAAGTAAACAATTGAAATCACAGGCTGTTCAAACTTGTGTGAATTTCATCACACTCATAATGTGACTCAGGAGTGTGTATGAGCCCATGTGCCTGTATGCACTCCGACAATGTCGCCGGATGGCCAGTCAATGGCATCAATTCCTTCGTCATCCAGGAACAGCCTACACACTCCTGCCACATGAGGCCGGGCATTGTTTTGCGCCAGGAGGAACCCAGGGCCCACAGCACCAGCATAAGGTTTGGTGATGGGTCTGAAGATTATATCCCTGTACCTAACAGCGCCCAGGGTACCGTTGGCTAGGACGTGGAGGTCTGTGCGACCCTCCAGGTATATGCCTCCCCAGACCATCCCTGACCCACTGGTCAAACTGGTCATACTGGATGATGTTGCAGGCAGCAGAACATTCACAGCGGTGTCTCCAGACTCTTTCATGTGCTCAGTGTGAATTGCTCTCATCTATGAAGAGAAAGGGGCACCGATGGCGGACCAGCCAATTCTGGTGTTCTCTGGTGAATGCCAATTGAGCTGCTTGGTGCTGGGCTGTGAGTACAGGTCTCAATAGAAGACATCGGGCCCTCATTTCAACGTCATGGATTCTGTCTTGGGCAGTTTGGTCAGAAATATGCACATCAGTAGCCTGCTTTTTTGGGGGTTGTCTTATTGTTGCATCTCCAGTGTACCCGTGTAACTTTCATTTGCACCAAAACAGGTTAACAATAAACTTTTCTGTAAGTCTGAACATGTAGATATATTCTGTATTAAACATTCCACTACTAAAGTTTAGCTAATAAAGCTACTTTAGTTAAGTTCAAGGCCTGTTATTAAGGTTTTTAACCTTAAGGTCAGTGCCTGCAAACATACTTGACATGGGTTGAGAAAGTTTGCATAACTACTGGCAACAGTACAAACATTGCAAATGCCATTGCATTAAATTAGCATATACAATTGCAATGCTTTACAATTAGGCTGTGTTACATATTTAAAAAGCACTTTTAGGTTTAACTCATTTTTTATTCTGTTTACTCATTAGAAGAAGTGATGTTATCTATGTTGTTTACACCCAAATGTTTGGAAATTGCAATTCAAAGGCGGTTGCAATATTTGATTATTTGATTCAGTATCTTATCCGAATGGTTTAGCCCTAAGTAAGTATAGTGGTAGTATTGTATTGTAGTGGTGGTAGTAAAATTATAGTGATAATGTAGTTGAAGTGGTGGTAGTAATACTGTTGTGATGGCAATGTAACAGTGGTAGTAGTACTACAGTGGTGGTAATTTAGTTGTAACAGTGCTAGTAGTACTATAGTGGTGGTAATTTAGTTGTAGTGATGGTGGTAGTAGTAGTTGTATAGTTGTGGTTATGTAGTTGTAGTGGTGGTAGTAGTAGTAGTACTACATTGGTGGTAATTTAGTTGTAGCAGTGGTAGTAGTGCTATAGTGGTGGTCATTTTGTTGTAGTGATGGTGGTAGTAGTAGTAGTATAATTGTAGTTATGTAGTTGTATTGGTAATAGTAGTTCTATGGTGTGGGTAATGTAGTTATAGTGATATTAGTAGTAGTATAGAGGTAGTGATATAGTTTTAGTAGTGGTACTGTAATAGTAGTTTTAGTCATGTTGCTTTAGTGGTGGTAGTAGGATTATAGTGGTAGAAATGTATTTGTAGTAGTTGTAGGAGCATGGTAGTTGTAATGCAGCAGTAGTGGTGGTTGTAGTGGTATAGTGGTGGTAATGTGGTTGTAGTGGTGGTAGTAGTATAGGGATAGTAATATAGTTGTAGTAGTAGTAGTAGTAGTTTTAGTGATGCATGGATATCAGTGTCACATTGAGATTGAAGGATTTAATCCTGGATTTGAGTTTAATCTCCCATTTTCCCTAAGTGATCTCATGTTTTATAATGGAATACAGAGATTAAAGTTGATCAGGTGCCTGCTCTTTTCATGACATAACATGACCAGATGCAACTGAGAGGGCTTTAGAGGATTTCACTTCCGTCCAGTGTGATTGTAATGTAATGTCTGTCCCCCTGTCTTTGTCTGTCTGCCTGGCCCTCTCTCTCTCTGTCTTTGTTCAGCGGCGTCCAGCTTCAGTTTCTGCCGTGCCTCCTTGGACCACAACGTGTCCTCGGAGGAGTTGAATTACCAGCTCCCTCGCCGGCCAGGGACAAGTCTCACCTGGCATGATGGGCGAAGCCAGAAGAGCTCACACACGCGCGCCGTCAAACTGCTGCAGCAGCCGGGCACAGAGGGTATACAGGTAGGACACACACACTTCTCGTTACCAGGTTGTTCATTCACTGTTGGTCGGCGATATTACTCTACTTGCAAATGACAATCAGAACGTTTATAACAGATATAAACACATCTATAAACATCAGATCTAAACACATCAGATACATCTCAACACATCCATAAACATCAGATCTAAACACATCAGATACATCCATAACCATCCATAAACTTTAGATCTAAACATCAGATACATCCATAAACATCCGATCTAAACACATCAGATACATCCATAAACATCCATAATGATCAGATCTAAGCACATCAGATGGATATAAACACGTCAGATGGATATAAACACATCACAGTATGTTTAGATATACATTTATCAGGTCGATATTAATACAGATAAATATAAACTCATAAATATAAACTCATGCTTTATACTTCGGTGCTACTGTGTTTTGTGTGTTATTGTGGTGTCTTAGAAGTACAATGTTTGATTCCTTTGGTTCCCTGATCACAAAGCTGCTACAGTGCTCTGATGATGCATTGGAAAGCCACAAGTGTCTGATTATGTAAGAGACATCGCCCCTGGTGGTCATTTCCACTCCCAAAGGTGATCAGGTGGATGTTCACAACTTCCCTGTTTGCCAAAGTTTCACAGATTTCTTTGTGGTTGAGTATTGTCCAATATTACCTCACTGATTCGTGTTTTTCTCTGGCCACCTCATTACCTAGGTTTTTGCCACTAACCTCTCATTGGAAATTACATTACATTTGGGAAATCTTGGTTGGGTTCTAAGAATGATTTGTATTCACAAGTAATGCATTAATAGTATTTCCAAGCTCATAAATCAACCGTGGTCAAGTGGGAATGCACCTAGCTCCATGCATATATACGGCTCCCCGTTGGAGACCAGGGTTCATTTCCCGTCTCTCCCACTGTCAAAATAATTATTGCAATAAAGAATATTACACTTTCCTTGAAGGCAATTAATCTAATTTAGATAATGTCTTCATTTGTTCTTTCTGGGGCTCAATACATTAAACTGAATATGTGAGGACAATTTGGATTTTAATGAATTTTGGAGAGTTTCCTTTTCATCCCAGCATATCAGGCGTTAAAGTTGCAAAGACACTTCAGAGAGCTAGTCTCTTCCACAAGATGCTCTCATGCAATATGGAATCCCATCTGCGCACTTTCAGAACAGCAGAAAAACAAAGGCAAAAAAACAACAACATTCTATTTAAAGACCTTTTCAGGGCTTGACCTAAAAGGCAGCATGACGTAACAGCACATTACTTCCTGGTTGTCTTGTAAACAAAATGAATCATGGGAGGGAGAACAGAGCCAAAATGGAGGTCATTTGTTCCATTTCCCTGAAGCCCTGGAGAATTTGTGTTACTGTTGGTAAGAAGAAATTGCAAAAAATGCACACACTGTTTAATAATTCACAGCAACACTTTTCCCTTTGGTTTTGGGGAAGATAGGCTAAGAAGTTGTTTCTATGTTAATACGTCAAAAAATTTGTCATTAGAAATCTTCTAACACGAAGAACATACTGAAAGACTATGAGCAAGATTAACTATGCATTATTTACCGTACAGAGAGAGCAGTGCTGGTATCTTGGGGTGTGTGTGTGTATTTGTGTGTCCAGTTCTCTGTGGAGAGGTGATTAGATTAGAGTCCATTAGGTTGGTTTAACAGAGATCAGCACTAATGAGGAAACAACCGTGGCGAAACAACAGCCTACACATTCACACACACTCACATACACACAAACTTCTGTATAATCATTCGAACAAAGGACATGGCCGATGTTCTGTTTTATTCTGAATATTCTAAGAGGTTTCTGTTTGCGTAGTGAAAGATGTTGCTCAATATTTCTAATTTAGTAATTCATCAGCTTTGATGTAATTAATGTTTTAATGGTCCTGTGCATAGGATAAGCAAGGCAAACAATACAAAGAAATTCCTACTTGCAAGTTTCCTGTGCAGCAGTGCTGTAGAAAGTAAGTACAGAAAATAGAGAATTAATGTAAAAAAAACTATACAACAATAGTAGCTCTATTCCAACAAACAGAAAGCCTCATAATCGATAAAGATCCAAATGCCATGTCCACTTTTTATCTAACACTAGCTGATGACATGACAATGGTATTTATTTAAGGCACTGTCTAGTAGTTGATTGTCGTATGGTGTGTGTGTGTTTTAGGTCTAACTATATTCATGGGGACCAATGTCCCCATGAGTATAGTAAAACCACAAGAAATTGGACTCATTGGGACCTTTTGCCAGTCCCCACGAGGCAAAAGTCAATTTCTGGCTCAGGTTTTAGGTTTAGGGTCAAACTTACAATAACATTTGTCGAGTTAGAATTGGGGTTTCTTTAAGGTCCAGGCATTGTTGGTTAAGTTTAGGGTTAAGGTTAGGCATTACACCTAGGTAAAGTTTTAGCATTAATGTTACTTTATTGAGGTTAAGGTTAGGGTTAGGGTTAGAGTAAGATTAGGGTTAGGTTTAGGGTTAAGATTAGGGCAAGGGAGCATGCAATTTCTATTTTCTGGTCCCCATGAGGTTAGCTGTTCAAGCTTGCGTGTATGTGTCTGCTTGTGTGTGAGACAGAAAGATGGGAGATAAAAGTTGGAAAGATAAGAGTTACAGATGCATTAGTCTCTGATTATTATATTTTCCTAATTATTGTGAGTCACTGATCTCCTAGGCAGCAGAAATAAAAGTACACATTCAGAAAGGACCATGAATATATAGAGAAGAAAAAAAGGGCTATTCAGTCATGTATAATGAGAAGCTTGGTTTGGTGGTTGGCTGATGTGTTGTAATGAGGCTAATTTGGTTTGCTTTTTCATAGTTCATATGCTTTGTAGACCGTTGATTCATAAAGAGATGGAAGGCAAAGAACAAGATAACGATGAACTAGTCAACAAACATAAGGAGCCAGAGAAGACGACCAAAGACAAGAAGCAGAAGGCAAAGACATGAAGAACAGGACAAATAAGACCAAGATGATGAAGAATAATAGGGGGGAAATAAAAAGAAGAAACAAATTAAATCCCATCCAGTCAGCATGAGGGATTTTAAAGTGACAGCCAAGGCTGTCACTTTAAAGGGAGGGGACATATTGTTCTGTCTTACATAGGTACCTCCCACACATGAATGCTGGTGTAGACTGTAAAGCATGTTATTGCACAAGGAGTTAACAAATTCTTTTTCTTTATAATCAATGTGCTTTACATATATAGGCGGAAAACTCACTTCATCCCCCACCAATTTGTGCCAACAATCCAAATCAAGAAATAGAAATACTGTGGTTTTGACCTAACTGTCAAGTGCCCCAGGCACGGTTTTTAGGTCCCGACCCAAAGCTTTTGAAATGATAGAATAATGAGATATGAAGGGAAGGAGATATTAGAGGGGCATTCTGTTAGTGCATGTGATAGTCATAGAGTTATAGACCTGGGCAGTGGGGAGCACATGAAGGAGACAGGTATACGTAGAGTTATAGACCTGGGAGGTGGGGAGCACATGAAGGAGACAGGTATACGTAGAGTTATAGACCTGGGAGGTGGGGAGCACATGAAGGAGACAGGTATACGTAGAGTTATAGACCTGGGAGGTGGGGAGCACATGAAGGAGACAGGTATACGTAGAGTTATAGACCTGGGAGGTGGGGAGCACATGAAGGAGAGAAAGTTATAGTCAGGAACTCTGGGGTGGCATAGACAGATTAGATGGGTGATTGAATAAAGGCATGAAGGTAAAGGGTGAGGGAAGGAGGGGCATGAAAAAGGGATTAAGAAAAGGGGAGAGAGAGAGAGTAAAAGCCCTGAGAGAAGAGAAAAAAGGTGAAAGATGAGGGTAGGCAATGGAAGGTGAGTTTGGAGTGTTAGAGAGAGGAAGAAAGACTTGGAAGAAGAAAGACAGCGGTTGCTCGTGCATCGTAAACAAATGTTTCCAATGTCAAGAAGGCCTTTACATTTAAATAGAATTGAGACAGAGAAAAACAAAGTGCCAGACGGAGGGAGAGAGAGGGAAAGCCAGGGAGAAAGGAAAGGGCAAGAGATGGGTTGCAAAACATTGGAGTTGGGAGAGTGTTAGCGTTGCTGTCGACCCTGAATCTGTTTTGTAACTGACACACACACACACACACACACACACACCTCTAGATTTTTCCTCTGCTAATTGGCTGAGCCCTTTTGATCAATGGGGGCGGTGTGTTTGTGTGTGTATGTGTGCCAGGGGGCAGGGGAGCGTGTCGACCGAGGTGCAGAGGCCCTGGGAGTAGCAGCGTAGGGAGGAAGCTGTGTGTTTTGTATGTCGGTGGAGGGAGGTGGAGGGGGAATTTTAAGGAGCCATAATCCCTGATTCAGCTCCTCTGGGTAACAGAGGACACATACACTGATAGAAGTGTACTTGCAAAGACAAACTCTCTCACTTTCTTTTCCTCTCTCACACACGCTCCCTCGGACACAGATGGGTGCTTCAAAACTCCTAGCCCAAGGCGGTGCTGCTGAGGGGATAGGAGAGGAATAGGAGAAGAGGGAATAGGAGAGGAAGGGGAGAAAAAAGGGAGGAGAGGAAGAGGTGAGAATGGGAGAGGAGAGAGTAGGAGGGGAGTGTATTAGAGGCGTGATAAGGAGAGGGAGAGGAGGTGATAAGAGAGTGGAGAGCCAAGAAAAGAGGAATGTGGCAGTAGAGAATATGGACGAGGGAGAAAAGAGGAGTAGAAATAACTGCTAACTGTTTTGAGAGAATGCTTGAACACACCACTTTTCTACGAAGTGAGTCGAAGTCATGGAACAGAAGCCCCACCAATCAGGGACATGGAGTTTAGAGAAGCGCGTCAGGGACGCCATTAAGAGAAACCTTCCCCAGCACCAACTCCTCTTCTCCCTCCTCTTCCGGGCAATCGTGTCCATGGTTTAAGATCCCATTCACATGAAGCTTCAACCATTCCCAGTCACAAAGCTCCCGTCTTCCCTTTTCCCCGGTTGTTGTGAGAAGCGTGAGAAGAGCCTCTGGCACCCCGGGGTGGAGAGCCTAGAGCACGGAGCCAGCCCACTGGCCGAGGGCAGATACCGCTTGATAGATGGCTCTGAAACCGGAGGAGAGGAGCGACGGATGGAGGGGATGGAGAAGCAGATGAAAGAGAAGAGGAGATAAAGCCTGATGGATGGTCATGGGATGAGAACGGAGTGGAGGAGGAGGGCAGGAGGAAGACGTGGGGAGACGGAGGGAGGCTCGTCTTCCTGATCCCCCTCGGTCTTTGTCGGCTGATGATGAGGGCCATTACTCATTTTGATATTTGAGCCACTGTCAAATTATAGATAGCCCTGTTTCACAAGCCCTCTCCACCCACTCGAACTCTCCCGGTCTCGCTAATTTTGATCCTCTCCCCCCCTTTCCCTTTCCCCACTCTCTCTCCCGCCTATCTCCTCTCTTTCTCACTCATTTTTCCTTTGTCTCACCCTCCGGTCCCACCTCCCTCATCCTGGCTCCCTTCTCTCCTCCTCTCACTCTGTGAGTTTCTCGGTCCTGTCTGTCTCTCTCACTCCAGCTGTCTCACTCTCTGCCGGCCTGTCTGGCTTGCTGACTGTCTCTCTCTCCCTATCTGCGTGTTGTAGGCTGTCAGGCCCCATCAGCCCATCCTCTCCTTTGGCCGCAGGGCACCGTGGTGATAGCCTTGTCTTTATTAGCTAACCCATTCAGTCAGAGAGGCTTATCTTCAACACTAAACACAGCCTTGCTGTTCACTCTGTTTCTGCCTCTCACCGAAGGCAGACAAAGGGCTTTCTAAAACCATGAAAGCTTCTAGCAAACACACACACACACTCCCAGTCATCCCAAAGAGCAAGCATTTTCCACACCTTCCCTAACAGAATTCCAAGTAAGGGGGGAGTGGTGCAATGAGTGGGTTGGTTATGAAAATGGATTCAGCGCATTATTGGACAAAGTGTGATGTAGGTGTGGATCAGGGAATTGAATGTCGTTCCCAAATGGAATGTATGGTGTGTGTGTGTATGCATAAAGTTGTTTGAGTAAGGCTTTTCTAGAGATTTCCTGATAGTGTTGTAGCTGATAGTCAGGGTTTGTGTCAATTAGCGTGTGTGTGTGTGTGTGTGTGTGTGTGTGTGCGTGCGTGTGTGCGAGCGTGCGTGCGTGTGTGCGTGCGTGCGTGCGCGCGCTTGCGTGTGTGTGTGTGTGTGTCTTTAGCAAATTGAGTCATGGTGTTGAGCATTTATCAAACTTGGTTTACATGACAGATTGTTGAGGGAAATAGAGGCTGTTAGTCAATTGCCTTGCATTAAACATTAGGCCATTCACAGGCTGCATTAATTGGCAGTATGAATTAATGTACTCCATGAATCCATCAGAGAGATGCTGGCACTCAGCTGACCTTATTAAAAGGTCAGTGACCTTATGAAGGGCCATATTAAACTCTGTAATTAACCCAGCTTAAAAAGAGCCTGCGTTAAAAAGATCCAGGGGGGGTGGCTTCGGCCATTTTGGGTGTGGGTAGTGGGGATGAGGTGATGCACACAGTCACATCTCACGCAGCAATGGGCCAAAGCCGACACAATACAGAGAACCTTAAGGCTTCTGACTGAGATGCCAGAATGAAAAAAGAGAAGCGATTCGCAAACACAAAACTCAGTCACCACAAATAACAGAGAGATACAATCTACTGGTCACCATACATGATTTACACTCAGCAGCAGTGTGGGGGAACATTACATTTGAAAATAACTAATTGCAGTTAGTAGTTACTGTTCCCATCATGTATCTAGTTAGTTTACTTTGTTACATGCTGTACTATTTTGTAATACGTTACCCCAAGCTTGTCGATAAAAACAAACATCGTCGATCAATAACCCACATTCTATTGACCACTCAATTATTTGTCCATAACAAACACATTATCATGTTTGCATAAAACTACTACCACTAAAGACAAAAGGCTTGTCTGATGCTTTAAAAGTGCAATGGAAGATGAATTATCACAAATGACTCAATACAACCCATATTATCATAAGACTGTCATAATAAAAGAAAGAGATGACGATAACAACATGACTGAGTTTTCATTGATGTCCCATGAATTCACACGCTGCTTAAATGTACGGCCTGGGATGAGGCTGCCATAAACAGAAATGCTTTTTCTTAGCTAAATGTATTTTAGGACTGTATTTTTTGCCTAAGTCAATTATGTTGGGCATTTATCCAGGGCTATGGCACCTCTTTGCAGTCCAGAAGTAGGAAAATCATATGACCTACCTGTATGTAGAGAAGGTTCTAGGATGACATGGAAATGATGGACTACAGAGAGGTAGGTCATATGATTTTCCTACTTCTGGACTACAGAGAGGTGACATAGCCCTCTCTGTAGTCCAGAAGTAGGAAAATCATATGACCTACCTGTATGTAGAGAAGGTTCTAGGATGACATGGAAATGATGGACCACGTTCTTTAGCTTTCAAGGGTGGTGATTGTTGTCAACAGGCCTCCAGTCCCCCACACAAATATCGGCAATAATTCCCCAGAATAGTTTATATGATATTCTGTCAGTCTTCGGTGTTAAAGGCAGTGTCATTTTCCCATGGACATGCGGAGTATGAAAATAATCCATTGCATTGTTGTTACTGTTGTTCAAAATCAACAAGATTACAAACATTTATTTTAAATGTATAAAGCACAGCACTGTACTGTAAATGTAGGTCTATCTGTTTTTATGAGCCTAAACCAGTGGGAATTTAACAAGTGCTTTCTGATCAACAATCAAACGCAAGTTTCCACGTCAAGTGTAAGTGATGAGGAAACCTGTTTTTGTCTTGTTGATATGTTCCATTCCTCCAGTATAATATCACTGTAAATATCCCCAAAAAATCAGCACGCAGTATTCACTTTGAAAACCACTAGCCTAGAGTGACTAACTGTGATGGACCTTTCAGTATCCAGAATAAAGAAGTGCACTGACACAGGCACGAATCAGGCAGTTGTTTTGGATTAGGAGCTTATTGTCTGAACCATCGACCAATCAACTCATTGGTGTCGGTCCCAACACTTACAGTGGGGCAAAAATGTATTTAGTCAGCCACAAATTGTGCAAGTTCTCCCACTTAAAAAGATTAGAGAGGCCTGTAATTTTCATCATAGGCACACTTCAACTATGAGAGGCAAAATGAGAAAAAAAATCCAGAGAATCACATTGTAGGATCTTTAATGAATTTATGGGTAAATTACGGTGGAAAAAAAGTCTTTGGTCAATAACAAAAGTTCATCTCAATACTTATATACCCTTTGTTGGCAATGACAGAGGTCAAACGTTTTCTGTAAGGTTTTCACACACTGTTGCTGGTATTTTGGCCCATTCCTCCATGCAGATCTCCTCTAGAGCTGTGATGTTTTGGGGCTGTTGCTGGGCAATACAGATTTTCAACTCCCTCCAAAGATTTTTATCTGGTGACTGGCTAGGCCACTCCAGGACTTTGAAATGCTTCTTATGAAGCCACTCCTTCGTTCCCCGGGCAGTGTGTTTGGGATCATTGTCATGCTGAAAGACCCAGCCACATTTCATCTTCAATGCCCTTGCTGATGGAAGGAGGTTTTCACTCAAAATCTCACGATACATGGCCCCATTCATTCTTTACACGGATCAGTCGTCCTGGTCCCTTTGCAGAAAAACAGCCCCAAAGCATGATGTTTCCACAGCCATGCTTCACAGTAGGTATGGTGTTCTTTGGATGCAACTCAGCATTCTTTCTTCTCCAAACACTATTTTGGTTTCATCCGACCATATGACATTCTCCCAATCCTCTTCTGGATCATCCAAATGCTCTCTAGCAAACCTCAGACGGGCATGGACATGTACTGGCTTAAGAAGGGGGACACGTCTGGCACTGCAGGATTTAAGTCCCTGGCGGCGTAGTGTGTTACTGATGGTAGCCTTTGTTACTTTGGTCCCAGCTCTCTGCAGGTCATTCACTAGGTCCCCCCGTGTGGTTCTGGGATTTTTGCTCACCGTTCTTGTGATCATTTTGACCCCACGGGGTGAGAGCTTGCGTGGAGCCCCAGATCGAGGGAGATTATCAGTGGTCTTGTATGTCTTCCATGTTCTTATAATTGCTCCCACAGTTGATTTATTCACACCAAGCTGCTTACCTATTGCAGATTCAGTCTTCCCAGCCTGGTGAAGGTCTACAATTTTGTTTCTGGTGTCCTTTGACCGCTCAAAGGTCTAGGCCATAGTGGAGTTTGGAGTGTGACTGTTTGAGGTTGTGGACAGGTGTCTTTTATACTGATAACAAGTTCAAACAGTTGCCATTAATACAGGTAACGAGTGGAGGACAGGGGACCCTCTTAAAGAAGAAGTTACAGGTCTGTGAGAGACAGAAATCTTGCTTGTTTGTAGGTGACCAAATACTTATCTTAACGAGGAATTTACCAATAAATTCATTAAAAATCCTACAATGTGATTTTCTGGATTTTTTTTTCTCATTTTGTCTCTCATAGTTGAAGTGTACCTATGATGAATTACAGGCCTCTCTCATCTTTTTAAGTGGGAGAACTTGCACAATTGGTGGCTGACTAAATACTTTTTTTGCCCCACTGTATACAATGAAGAACACAACCTCTGTCTTCTTCAAGCATGCTGCCATGTTCACCCACAATGGCATCTCACACACACACACACACACACACACACACCTCTGTAACCTCCATGCTCTCTGTGTGTTTCAGCTGCGTCCAGGCGAAGCCTTCACAGTGTACCACACCAGCCCCACGCTGTCCAGCCTCTCCAAACCGGTGGTGCTGTGGACCCAACAGGACGTCTGCAAGTGGTTGAAGAAACACTGTCCACACAACTACCTCACCTACGTGGAAGCCTTCTCCCATCACGCCATCACAGGTGACATGTCTTATCTGACCATGGTCTCTTCTTCACTGACAGGCTGCAGTTAGAACAGCTCCTGGCTTTCCAGCTGCCAGTGGCCAGTAGAAACCAAAAAGTGCCCTGGAGGGACAGAGAGAAAAGACAGATAACACTAAGAGTATGTACTGACGGGCTACTGGGTAGCCAGCTGAGTTAATGCGTGTGGTATCAGTTCTGGAAGCTTCGGCTCTCAGGGAAGTTCACTGCCCAGCCTAGTGTTTTGTGTTTTTTGACCAAGCACCCTCCATGACCAGGGGAACTGAAGCTCCTGTACCCGGAGAGTTCAGGCAAGGCTGGCAAAAGGCTTACCACGAGAAACCAAATCTCCCAGAAGTTGTATTTTTAGTTCCCTAGTTCCACAGCTTAGCTTTTTAAACTGCGGGACTTAAGAAACGGTTTACATCCAAATCTCTTACAAGGAGATTTAAGGAGCATTCATGCGATATGATCCAAGAAAGGAACGATGCAGGTTTTTATTCAATTTTTTTTGTGTGAGTGAAAAAAGATGAGAACACAGGCATAGTTAATGCCGCTCAAGATTCACACACGAACAACACACACATGAACACAGTCACAATTTTCACATGCAAACGTGTGCACACACACACGCAAACACCATCGAGCATGCGAGTATGTGAGTGCTCAGTTCGAGTTGCCCTAAGTCAGGCAACATGAAGCGGGTCCCTTTCAGAGCTACTCGTAGAGAACAGATTGGTTTTGGAAGCCGCAGGGCCAGCCACAACTCACACAGTCGCCCTGCACCTTGACACAAACACACACACACTTGTCTTTCTATAATTGGGAGGACATTTTGGGGCCATAATGTATTTCCATAAAAATCCTCTTTTCTCTAACACCTATCCCTAACCTTAACCCTTACATTAACCTTAACGGTGACCGCCAAAACCCCTCATTAACAAAATCCACACACCACCCACCCAACTCTTAATGCCTGACCTTAACCCATGTTCTAACCCTAAACCTTGCTCATACCCTAATCTTGACTCTAATCTTAAAACAGCCATTCGTAAATGTGAGGACTGTCAAAATGTCCTCACTTGTCATAATATCATGTGGGTTACTGTACTTGTGAGGACATCCGGTCTCTATAAATATAGCAAGAGTCCACAGAGTGTCTGAATCCCAAAATATTGACACAGATGACCTTGCCTCATTGCATCCGATCTATAGCAGGTTTGGGAGAGTCGAAGACGGGGACATGTCGCCAAGACGCGCTGCTTCTCATCAAACCTCTGGATCAGTAAGATTTTCTAGCATACGCACAAAGGAATGGAGGAGGGCATTACCTAGCCAATCACTACACGTGAGCTTGCAGGCGGTTGACCCAGCGCAAAGAGATGTGAAAGCGTGACAAGACAGGGCAACCATGTCTGGCATCCACTTGTCCACCATGGGTGGTGCTGAGCCAACCTGTTCACCATTTGTGGGACCCCCAGTTGGCTTTGTTATAACTGGACTAGGATTATATGTAATTACCAAGTGCTGTGTGGTTTTGGAACCCTTTGAAACGTAACTGTAATATTAACCCCACAAACAACATATTGTATGCCCCCTAGACACACGCACAATGAAAATGGCAAAGATATATCATTCACGGTTGCACTTGTCAGAAATTGGGATGGTACAACAACATCTCAGTTTGCTCAACCTCTCTGGAAACCTGTGGTAAAACATACAACAATACTGTATTTTTACAATTATTTCGATGACAATTTAGTGTTCGCAATCATGGAACAATTATATTTGGATAGAGCTTTTGGCACTTGAGTAATCTCCTCAGCAATCTAAAAGAATGTGTGTTAGCGTTGAAGACATGAGAGGGCGTAGAGATTTGCACGCCAGCCGCGGCCTCCGAAATATGTCAAACATTTATTATGTAGGCCTAAAGGAAAAGGGCCTTGATGATTTGATGCTGTAGTAATTTACCAGTGGGTATTATACAAACTCAATTACAAATTCATGAGTTGAATTTGTAGTTAAGTGTTGTCATTGTCGCGATCGTGTTGGGACCGTCTGACTTTTGCCCATTCAATCCACCATTTACTGAAGTGGTGGATTGAATGGGTCCTTTTCCACTGAAATTGCAGAAGGTTTTAATCTCTCATTCCCCTTCATTCTCCAGTTCTGTCCAAGGGCTATGGTATCCCTATCTTCAGGCCACTGTTAGCCTCTGCATTAAGTCTGTCGAAGGGGAATTGGATTGGAGCTCTGTTCGTCTCCTTTGTCTAGTTTGTACATAAAGGAACCAAGGGCAGTGCTTTTCTAGGACACTGTGCTTCTGGGGGCAGGAAATGGAGATGCACTGACTGGGGAGGGAGTGAGAGGGTTGTGCGGAGGTTGTGTGTATGTGTGTGGTGGATGGTTGAAAGCATCTGAACCATGAGAAGTAGGTTAAAGAAGAACACAATCCCTCATAGGGCACAGAACAACCCCCCTGAGAAACACACACACATCCATTATTTCTGGTAACCAATCCATTTGTCTCCAGGAAATACAAAGCAACGGAACAGTGTTATTTCTCTCTCTCTCTCTCTCTCTCTCTCTCTCACCCTCGCTGTCCCTTTCTCTCTCTCCATATTACTTCCTTTCCCAGTCTCTCTCTGTCCCTCTCTCTGTCATACTCTGCATGCACTCTGTCTGGGTCTGTCATAATGAAAGGAAGCGTAAGTAGTCTGCTCTTCAGTGTAGTGTATGTGTTTACTGGCATTGTGCATGTCCTCCCGACATCCATCATTACATGGGTCAATAACATCCTGTCTTAGTCTGGCTGGTCCTAAGCTTGCTGTCCGTCCTCTATAGAATTAAGGTTAGTAGAACAGACAGGTCTGTATTGACAATGGGGAGGGGCTGAGGTGAAACGGGGAGCTGGTTTAAGCAGTGTCATCAAGGGGATATCCCAGGCTCTTGTCCAACAGAAAGAGAGAGTGTGAGAGAATGTGGAATGTGAGAGAGAGTGTGGAGTGTGAGAGAGAGTTGAGTGTGGAGTGTGAGAGAGAGTTGAGTGTGAGAGTGTGGAGTGTGAGGGGGAGAGAGGGTGAGAGAGAGAGAGAGAGTGAGGGACAATGGCTTGTTGGTTCGTTTTTTGTCCCCTTGGATGCGCTTTTTTAGCTCTTTTAGGTAAAAATGAATAGAACCATATCAAGGTTTATAAAACCGAGAAATTTTACTTTTGGAATACTTTACATTTTACAGTTCTTTATTATCACTTTGGTATTTTTTGAAATATGTGCTGATTTTCTAAATCTCTTAGTACAAAACTGCAAACAGTTGAAACAAAGAATTCTGAAAGTCAACATGTGAGATAGGAGCTTGTTACAAAACACAGTATTACATGACGTTTTGAGTGTTATGTGGCAACCAAAAAATGGGTTATGTAATAGGCCTAATTGATAATTGAAAGCATTTATAGAATTAACTTCTACAGACATCTCAAATAGGATCAATTCACAGAGTGCGCCTGATCTTAATTTAGAGTGCCATGGCAAAAAGTCAGACATTGGATATATATATATATATATATATATATATATATGTGTGTGTGTGTGTGTGTGTATTATATTTCAAATTTGAAGAAAGTGTTTCTCAAATAAAAATGGTTCTCGGTAAAACCAAGTGTGTGGGCGGAAAGTTCTGGAAGGTGTGTCACCAGATGGATGCTGCCTCCTGGAGGAAGAGATTAGTCGGATTTCTCCACCAGTTCTGAGATCATGAGCTTAGTTTGTTTTGTCACTGTGACTGTGTGTGTGTATGTGTGTGCGTGTGTGTGTGTGCGTGTGTGCGTGCATCCCTGAGGGTGTATGTTTGTACGTATGTCTACGCTGGGTTTCTGAGGCGTGTCTACATCCAGAGAGGGTAATGAGAATAGATGCGTTGATAACCAGAGCTAACGTTATGAGTAATGTGTCTAATTACCAGGTAGACCTCCCATTGGGCTGTTATACAGATGATGGATTTCCACACACTCTGAACAACTGAAGGACAAGACCCCACCACCCGAGAGCATATGTGTGTGTGTGTATAATGCAGTACGCGTGCCCCGTCCCCTCCCCTCTCTTTCCCTGTTTAAAGTGTTATTCATACTGTGGGTAATGGTATGTTAAATGTGAAGGGCCCTGATGGTTTTCAAAACGGGATGTTCTAGTTAAGAAATCCTTAGTAAATCGTCTGGCTGAATCAACCTCACTTAAGCATCCTGCTGTCTGTTATTCATTTTGAGTCTAAAGCGGAGAAAACACGGAAAAAGCTTCGCTGCTGAAGTACATTCGAATCCCTGTTGTCTGTTAAAGAGCAGCAACCTCTCCTGGTGCCTGAACGAAGCGTGAAACATATACGACAGAATACACAACACCTGCCACTGAATTAGCTGGTCAAACGGTACAAACACCAACGCATACAAAGTCAGAGCCAACACAAGCAGATCGAAAGCCAGAACACGCAAAGGAAATACACTGCCTGCGTAATAGATGGCCCATGCTTAGTATCGCCCGGATTCAGCTCTACTAAAAGACCAAACCCAGGGTCACAGCTAGTAAGACACGTCCTCCATGGTCTCCCAGTCAGTTCTGCACACATCCACATGCTATACCAGTTCTAAGTTTGTATCTCTCCCTCCCCCTTTCCTCTAGGACGCGCCTTGCTGAGGCTGAACGGGGAGAAGCTAGAGAGGATGGGCATCGTCCAAGAGACACTGAGACAGGAAGTTCTACAGCAGGTACTTCAGCTGCAGGTCAGAGAGGAGGTTCGGAACCTGCAGCTGCTCAGCAGAGGTGAGGAGTCTAGTTTTATTAATCGTAT
Source organism: Esox niger (assembly GCA_016801105.1). NCBI lineage: Eukaryota > Metazoa > Chordata > Actinopteri > Esociformes > Esocidae > Esox > Esox niger. The sequence goes on along the minus strand of JACXGJ010011949.1, from coordinate 918 downwards.
GAGTTCCTTAAGTCCACGCGAGTACAGAAACCTTGGAAAATGGGTTTATGTAAGGGCATCCTCACAAACGAAAATGGCTATACTAGCCTTAGGGGCTAGGACTAAAATCAGGATTAGTTGTTAATTGTTAGGAATTTAGGCTTGTTTAAAATGTAGAGTGCCTATAGACATTTTACACTCGCCTGAAGCCTTCAGGAAAACCTGCAGCTTTTACATGTCATTTAAAACTGGGCTTCAGGTTCACATTTCAGCATGACAACAACCCAAAATCACACAGCCAAAGATTCAGTGTATTGGCTATGGAATGATAACGGGAATTGTCCTTGACTGACCCAGACAGAGTCCTGACCCAAATCCAGTAAAGAAATGTGTGGCATTAAGATTGCTGGCCATCCATGCTCCCTAATGTAGGGCGTACAACTAATCCAATTTGGATATTTCTGTTTTGTACTTTCAAAGGTAATTCCATAATAATAAACAAATAATACAAAAAATAGGAGTGTGGAATATAGTGTGTAGATCAGTGGGAATTTAAATGCATGAATCTCTAAGGCACTAAAACAACTAAATGTGAAAAGGTAGTGAGGTGGGGTAGACTTTCAGGGTCATTTAAGATTCCTTGGCGGGGGGGGGTTAAGGTAAGGGCTGTGTAAGGGGTTCGAGAATATAGTATATTTGCAAAAAAAAAGTATCCTCGCAAGAACAGCAACTTGTGTGCATGTGTGTGTGTGTGTGTGTGTGTGTGTGTGTGTGTGTGTGTGTGTGTGTGTGCGTGTGTGTGTGCGTGTGTGAAAGAGGACAGGTGTTCCATACAAAACGTTATTCCCCACTCAATGGCCATTGTGTGCTGACCTTGGATTCAGCTTCTAATGTCTTGATCTCTATTTTAACCAGCTAGACTGGGCCTACTCAACTATT
>JACXGJ010011948.1:6268-19089 GCA_016801105.1 Esox niger | reverse complement strand
GGGGGGGGGGGGGGGGGGGGGGGGGGGGGGGGGGGGGGGGGGGGGGGGGGGGGGGGGGGGGGGGGGGGGGGTGAAGGAGAAAGACATGTCCCAGAATGCCCAGTATTGAAGCTGCAGGGGAGATGGGGGGAGAGGGAAGGAGGACCTACAGAAGCACCTCCAGGCTGCAGCCAACCAGCAGCAGTGCAGGGAGACAGAGAAACTGGGGGGCTGTACAAGCTGTTCAAACTCGGGGAGATTCTCGCCTGATAACCAGAGCACACGGTCGTCGCTGGAGCGGTGGGTCGGTGTCTCTGTTGGATCACCTCAGGGGCTCATCACAACCATCTTCATGAGTTCCTCTTTAGCTGCCGATGCCAACACGACATGGACAGTGTTTTAGAAGACACACACACACACACACACACACACACACAGAGAAACCCACACAGACACACACACAGACACACACACAGACACACACACACAAACACACAAACACACACACAGACCAAGCCAAACCCCAAAGCCTCAATTTAACTAGAGTTTTCTCTCTCTCTAATTAGTTAAAATTAAAACTAAATACGCTCCAATAGCATGAATATTTAGTTAATGATGCCAAAGAGAATTGATACACATGAAAACATTATGATTACAACATTGTGAAAAACAACTGGAAAATTAGATTAAAAAAATATAACAGCAATAACAAAAGTCCCAATTATAAAGAAAATATTACATATACATTAACTGCATAAGAAATTCTAAACATTTGCGTGTTCAATGTAGTTGATCCATCCAATAGGATCATTCCTCTAAACTTTCTAAAATCTTCCTCTGCGGTTTTGAGACAGTTTTGTTAAAGGGTCCCTCTTTGGGTGGAGTCTGTTGACCACAAACCCTCTGTGCTAGTAAAATCTGTCATCTAATTGGCCTAGGTGTCCTTAAAATTTGCATGCCCTTTATTCAGTTGGCAGTCATAGAGGAAGTCTTCCTAGTTATTCCTTTCATGCAGAGTAAGGGGCATTTCTGTGTATGTTTAAAATTCTCTGTGAGTTTTCCTGTGTGTGTTTTCAGCCATGATGTAGATTGTAACTGTTATTAGTGGGTCCATGTTGTATTGCCATACAGGAAAATCGGTTAGGTAATGGAGAAAAATATTTGAATCCAGATTTTGATAGGAGGGTAAAATTTGCATATGCAGGACTTCCCAAAGAAATGTTAAATCCTTTACGCAGGATGGGGTCAAATGCCCTTTGGAGGTCAATAAAGCAGGCAAATATTTGACCTTTGTCGGAATCGTTTGTAGGTGTGGAGGGTGTAGAAGTCAACCTTCTCTGGACGTCTGTCTCCTTTTGCTCTCCCTCAGCCCTAGGCTCGACAGGGTGACATGCAACCAGATGGAGAACTGTTAGTGATAGAGATTTACTACCAGGTGGTGAAGGCCCCCTGAACAACAGAAGGAAGCTGTAACATATTTATTTCTGTAAGTTTGGAGAAACAGAAAGAGAGAGACAGAGAGAGAGATGTGTAGAAAAACTGAAGGAATGAGAGAGGTCAGTGGAGAGAGGTTGAGGGAGTGGTTGGCGAGAGAGAGAGGGAAGGAGAGAGCTAGATGGAGAGAAACAGACAAAGGCAGATAGAGAGAGGGAAGGAGAGACCTAGATGGAGAGAAACAGACAAAGGCAGATAGAGAGAGGGAAGGAGAGAGCTAGATGGAGAGAAACAAAGGCAGATAGAGAGAGGGAAGGAGAGAGCTAGATGGAGAGAAACAAAGGCAGATAGAGAGAGGGAAGGAGAGAGCTAGATGGAGAGAAACAGACAAAGGCAGATAGAGAGAGGGAAGGAGAGAGCTAGATGGAGAGAAACAGACAAAGGCAGATAGAGAGAGGGAAGGAGAGAGCTAGATGGAGAGAAACAGACAAAGGCAGATAGGGAGAGGGAAGGAGAGAGCTAGATGGAGAGAAACAAAGGCAGATAGAGAGAGGGAAGGAGAGAGCTAGATGGAGAGAAACAGACGTCCGGGCCCCGACCCTTGAACCAGAACTTGTCATGTTAGAGCGACATCGGGGCAACCAGATTCCTGAATGGGAACCAAATGTCCAGTTTTGGGATTAGACATGCTGGAAGGGATTATGGCACCTGACCCACTTCCTGCTTGCCTCATTTGCATACACATATGATGTTAAGGAGCACTTCAGGACATGCCAGGACGGGACTGAATTGACACCCCGAATGTGTTGTGTTGGTTTTACCTAACCCGAAAAACTACTCCCCACATACTGGCCTTGAAAAGCAGAAACCCAGTCCAACCAATTCAGTCCATCTAAACCAATGTAATACAAACCCAAGTCCAACAAATTAGAACATAGCAGAACACTATATATCACACACTCACACAGACCCAGTTCCCCTTTAGAACACGAACCCAGTTCCCCATTAGAATCATAACCCAGTACCCCATTAGAATCATAACCCAGTACCCCATTAGAATCATAACCCAGTTCCCCATTAGAATCATAACCCAGTATCCCATTAGAATCATAACCCAGTATCCTATTAGAATCATAACACAGTACACCATTAGAATCATAACACAGTACACCATTAGAATCATAACCCAGTTCCCCATTAGAATTATAACCCAGTACACCATTAGAATCATAACCCAGTATCCCATTAGAATCATAACCCAGTACACCATTAGAATCATAACACAGTACACCATTAGAATCATAACACAGTACACCATTAGAATCATAACCCAGTTCCCCATTAGAATGATAACCCAGTATCCCATTAGAATCATAACCCAGTACCCCATTAGAATCATAACCCAGTTCCCCATTAGAATCATAACCCAGTATCCCATTAGAATCATAACCCAGTACCCCATTAGAATCATAACCCAGTTCCCCATTGGAACCTTAGCCCAGTTCTCCATTAGAACCCTAACCCAGTTCCCCATTAGAACCCTAACCCTTGCCCCAGACCCATTAAAATATATTAATAAAAGTGAGGCCCGGCAAAATGTTACGTGCAGCCAGACACATGCACACGTACACACAAATGCACACGCACGCACGCACGCGCGCGCGCACATTCCCCCATCCGTTCCTCACATGCCAAGACAACCCCTCTTTTGTCGTCCATGATTGATGACGCGCTAGAATTCCATTCACCACCGCCCGTGTTGTGGGGTAACCGTGACGACCAGGTGAAAACAGTCAGCGCCGAGGTTTCGGGTTTCCAGCCGAGTGGAGGAGTCGGGGGGGGGGCAAACCATTTAAACAGCCAGCAAGGTCCGTTTAAAGGTAATGGTAACTGGGGTGGCTGTTATCTGGGCCTGATAAGCACGGCGCTGCTCACAGGGAACATCCACTGTAGAATTCACACATTCCCCACAGGTGACTTCACCAAGCCGGAGACACTCCTTTCATCCGTCCCCTGACATCATTAAGGCTGCTAATGAGGTTGCACCCTATTCCCCAGTGGTTCTGGTCTGATCAAGTGCACCAGGGAAGAGTTAGTGGTCTATTTATGACACAGAGCAAAGCAGTGATAGGTCACGCTCAGCTCAGATTAGAAACTGTACTAGCTTGGTATGAAACCTCCCCCAACACTCCCGACACAGATGTGCATTCACCAGTATACACCTCCCATGCCCCCCCCACACACAGGTTATCTAATGGCTTTGGCTACTTGATAAAATGCATCAAGCTTAACAACGGCACAAAGCAATACTCAAACATCTTCATTCTGCACTAATGCCATTTTACATCTAGAAGCAGGTCTGCCCTGAGAATGACATTCCTTCCAGGCTCTAGTATATCCTGAAGATGTACATGAAGTGTAGGACATTAACCTGAGCCAGATTCCTACAGTGGGAAAATCTGCCCCTGACTACAGGAAATCTGAGGTATTGTTTGAAGGGTTAAGAGACATGTTTTTTAAGGGAAAACTAGGCCTGATGTTTTCAAAGCGGACATTTTAAAAACGAAAACAGACTACAAATGGTCCCTAAACAAAGGGGCTCCACTCAAAATCTTCCACCTTGTTCCCCTACTGTTAAACCACTCAGGGGGGTGCAGGGTCTGTCAGCCATCTCCCTTTCGCTACAGTTGCACGGCTGCCAAACTAACATGGCTGTTTGATTATGAACTGTTTTGGATTAGGGCAAAGCAGAACGTTGAAATCAAACCCAGAGCCTGACACTGTGAGCGTTACGCTCAACCAACTGAGCTGCATAGGAAGAGTGCTAACAGTTTCTTTTTTTGTGGCAATCAAACCAAAAATCCCAGTGTTTCAACTGACACGGCTTCAGGAGCAGAGGCCCCAAAACATCGACCCAGGTCCTATTCTCACTCCGTCCGAGACGAACGTTATTGTCCCAATTAGGCTGCTTTGAACCAGGCAAACCAGTTCCAATCCCCTCTCCACTAATTGGCCTTTTGACAAATCAGATTAAAAGTGAACAGATGATAATAAAACAGAATTGGGGTTCCTGTGTGACGTTAGCCCTGGAAATGTAGAGGCACTGCAATGTTTCCCAGGTTTGGGACTGGAGATGAATGTTGCCGTGTAACGCAGATCTACACTGGGGCCCTCCATCCATCACGATAAATAATTTACACCTGTACGACCATTATGTACACACACACACACACACACACACACACACACACACACACACACACACACACACACACACGTTTGTACTAACCTCTTCGGGACCAGAAAATAACAATTAAATGCTCCCTTGCCCTAATCTTAACCCTAAACCTAACCTTAACCCTTACTCTAATCCTAACTTTAACCTAACCCTAACCTTAACCTCAATAAAGTAACATTTATGACAAAGATTTATCTAGGAGTAATGCCGAACCTTAACCCTAAACCTAACCACCAACAATGCCTGGACCTTAAAGAAACTCCAATTCTAACTCTAAAATGTATAGTAAGTTTGACCCTAAACCTGAGCCAGAAATTGACTTTTGCCTCAAGGGGACCGGCAAAAGGTCCACATGAGTCCAATTTCTTGTGGTTTTACAATAATCATGGGGACATTTGGTCCCCATGACTACAGTTAGACCTAAAACACACACAGAGTAATGTAAGTATGAGTGCACGCGGGCGCGCACACCAATGTACACATGTTGGGACTCAAACAGAACCTTGTCATTCGGCTCATCCTGTACGTTTGATTGATTCACATTTATTTTAGTGAACCTATTTTCTAAACACAGTGTTTTCCCCCCCTCATCATTTTAGTGCCAGTCACTATCTGTGTTCAAGCGGAACCGTGCGTGAAAATACCAAGTGATGAAGTGGGAGAACACACCTCTGGCAGAGAGTAACGCTGATGACAGCTTTGTTTTGATGATTGGACTAACGGCAACAGTCATGACACAAAGCCTCACGTGATCCAGTTGGTATTTGTGGATGACTATAAAATACTGCATTCAAAATAAAACCAAAACGGAGACAGTTAACACCTGGGAACAATATTAACTTGTTCCTGGGATGAATGAGCTTTTTAAACACAACATCTGTCTGTTGCTGTTTATCAAAGTATTAACAGTCTTATGAATCAAAGTTAACCCTCTGCTGATCATAATTAATACAGGACAATGTGTTTCTGTCAGGACCGTGATTTGAAAGGCAGCGTCGTTCTCATGGGTCCCTTAACACTGCTGGGTGGTGTTCAAAAACGTGTTTTCCAAAAATCCCCTTTGGAGAACTGCACATAACCTGAAAATTTGGTCCTGATACGGGAATCCTCCAAACGGGATTTATGGAAACCAGGGAATGTATTGAACATTTCCTGTGATTTGAACAACAGTTTTGGCCCTAGGGAATGACAGACACACTAGATGTCACTGTTGTAACTCGGAGGACGTGACTCCGGGCCACTGGGGACCGAGGAGGAGCAGGAGGAGGAGGGAGCAGCAGGAGGAGACGGAGAAGGAAATCACTGAAACAGATCAACACCAGAAAACACAACAGAAACAGTGCTGTGCTTGACATGTTGCTGTGTCATTCTGCATCAATACCTCCATTGTTCTCATGTTTTTACACAGGCATACATTTAGAGGGGTTTTTCACTAAATGTATTCATGACAAAACATCGAAGAGAAGACCAGCACTTGACAAAGTAGCACATTTTTTATTTAAACCTTTTTAAACCAGGTAAGTTAAATGAGAAAACCTGTTTACGGCAAGACAACTGGGGTTAACGGGTCTTTCTCAAAGACAGAACCGGACTTTCCTTTCAGCTTGGGGATTTGATAGATGCTCGAACCGCTCGGCTACCTGAAGCCTTGGTTACAACGTCAGTCAAATGATTTGGAACTCTAACATAACTAAAACAGTCTGAATTTCTAGTTGGTGTGATGAATCTTATATGGTAATATATTTCTACATTCAGGACTAGAAACCATTCATCTGTTGTTGCCATTCTTTGTCACTTGGTTGAGAGTTCAACATTTAACAAGATATTAAATGCGTTACGCAGAGCTCACAAAGTACACATTAACTACACACACAAATAAATGAACACACAATCTCTGCTAAGTAGATCTGTAGCTCAGTATGTTGACTGTCTGATTGACTTACCATCCATCATTTTACCAAGTGGTAATCCAAAACACACACCACTAGCCTGCACACGTTAGCAATGTGTGTGTGTTTTCGTGTGTGCTGGATTTCCCTGCAAGGCACTGAACATAAGAACAAATAAATGAAAAACTACAAACAGAAAAATAAAAGTGCCTGTGTTGTTTGGCACGACTTAAAGGGAACACAGCCTCTGTTGCGGAGCCAAATCCAGTTTTCCAAAAGAGGAAATAAATAATTATTTGACAATGAGACATGGAGAGTTGTACTAGGCCAATGCATAAATTCTGAAAACGTCCAAAATGTACATTTTTGCTGTTTGGAAATTACATCTTCATCCAGGATGTCCTCATGTCTATTCAAGTTCTCAGAAATTCACACACGGGCCCGCACACATATGCACGTACGCACGCACACATGCACGTACGCACGCACGCACACAGCTGAGCATTCAATTACAGGCACTACGGAGTACACCACTCCATTAGCGCGTCCCTGGGACGGTGGCATATATGTTTTTCTCAGCGCCGGGCGGCCGATAACGACATGTCACACACGTCACCTTGAACCTGCGAGACTGCCGGGTAACCCACTCTCTCTGCCGACGCGCTCCAATCTGCATGTGAAATGTGCCGCCAATCACCCTCCCTGGTCGGCTCCCAAATGGCACCCTACACCCTGAACGGATTCTGCTCGGAAGGAGAGCACCTCATTCCCAGTGTGGGTTCCAGTCCGAAGTAGCGCGCCCTATTCCCGGTGTGGGTTTTGGTCTGAAGTAGTGTATCACCTAGGGGGCATTTGGGACACGAGCGCTTGTGTCTTGTCAGCAGTCTGGTGATTCCGGGAGCCTGGATCTATTGATTGAATAGGTTTCAGCCTGTGAGCAAAAATGCACGCGCATTTGACCTTTGACTGACAGGCTGGCGCGCGCACACACACACACACGCTCACACACACACGCTCACACACACACGCTCACACTGGTGACTTTGTTGTAGACGCAGGCAGGCGGAGGGGTGTGTGAGAGGGGTAAGTGATGGCTGAACATCAATCATCCCCTGTCAGGCCTCCCCCCACCTCCCCTTATCCGCCTCACTGATCCGTCTTTGTTTTGAACGAGAACAAGTCAGAATGTGGGCCGACCACATGGACCGGCCCCAAGTTGTTTGCAGGTGCCGTCGTTCACAGCTGCCAATTACACAGCTCCCGTGTCATTTCCACGCTAGCCGGGGCTACGGTTAAACATCACGCATTTTAATCACTTATTATCGGCCGGCTACATGTGAGACGAATTAAGACCTGTTGTTGTGTTTTCCCGGGGTTTTGTTTTACAAGTGTGTACTCGCGCGCATGTTAACTTTTATCTCCGGCTCTTAAAACCGTCAAAATGTCAGGGTGCAATATCCACTCCCAGGAACGAACAATCAACTACTAAAGAGACAATATAATAATTTGTTGTGAAGTATTTTACAATCTTTGAATTACACCTCTCCTATCCAGCGGTCATAAAACCCTGCATCGTAAATCGGAGGCTTCGCTTCTCAAATGATGTGAACACGATCCGTCGCATCGCGGCACACAGAAAAAGAAGCCTGTGTCATGCAGTAAAGACCAGTCCCACAGCGTTCCCAGGCTACAGGCACTCTGTGGCGACTGGCTCAGTCACTTGTAGACCAGGAAATTTACAACATCCATTATGATTAAGACAGGCTTTAGTTATACACGGATAGACAGAGCCCCCATTCCGGTTCTCACAGTTCAGTCAACAACTCATGGATGCTGGTAACCAAGAGGGGAAATTCAAAGAGGTTCTCAGTGTGGAATTTTCCCAGTGCCCGGGTTGGGTTCCACCAGTTGTGTTCTAAATAGAATCTTCAAACGTAAACTACAAAAGTACATATTTTTCTCATTTGGGAAAACTGAAAATACATGTTCATGTTTCAGTTTTACACCAACAGCTGCTAAATGAGCAACGTGGATCTCTGCTGGCATATTTAGCTGCTTTGTTTATTTGATAACATACATTTGCATTTGAAAACAGCTTTGGTAATTTGACTGGGGACTCCCAATTTGGCTGTGAGGAGAGGACTGTAGTTCAAGCAGGTCTACTCACCAGTCTCAGACATGATTGCGAGTCGGTTGTGTAGAAGTTCAGACATGATTGCGAGTGGGTTGTGTAGAAGTTCAGACATGATTGCGAGTCGGTTGTGTAGATGTTCAGACATGATTGCGAGTCGGTTGTGTAGAAGTTCAGACATGATTGCGAGTCGGTTGTGTAGATTTTCAGACATGATTGCGAATCGGTTGTGTGGATGTTCAGACATGATTGCGAGTTGGTTGTGTAGGTTGTGTTCACACTCGTGCTGTAATGCCTCCTGTGTGTAAGCCAGAGTATGAATATGTATGGGCATATGTGTTTTTGTGAAAGAAAGGGAGATAAATAGAAAGGAAAAGGATAGAGAACGAGAGGAAAAGAGAGCAGTAGAGTGGGGAGGGACTTGCGTCGTGGATTTAATGTCGGACATATGAGATTAAAATATCACAGCTCATCATTGGCTACCGCCATCGCTGTAGAAACAGGCATGCCCTCACAAAGGTCACCGGAAGTTTGGGGACATCTGTAACGCCAGTCAGCTGACAGGTGTGTTTGTGTGTGTGTGTGTGTGTGTGTGTGGTCTGCTTGGCACATTGCTGCAAGGACTCACCGTCCTGCCTTGCTTTCAAACCTCCATGTTGTGTGACTGTTAGAGAGAGAAAGACAGAGAGGGGGAGGGAGACAGGGAGTCTCAGAGATCAGTGAGAATGAGTCTCATTAACAAACTCAACAGCCGACCCGAACAGCTGGAGTTCCACTCAGCCGGTGTCGTTATTCAGTCCTCCTGCACATAATGAACTGAAGGCTCTACACAGCGGGAGCCATTTTATGCCGAGCACACAACTAGCGTTCAGCTAGCTAGCGCGCGGCTACCTGGTTTTCAGCACTAAGCCACGTTACTCAGTCACAACAAAGCCTGTGTTGAATCCAACCGTTGTCGGCTGAGTGTCGGTCACAGCAAAGCGCCGATAGCAAAAAGTGGTTTGTGACTCGTCCTTTTAGCTTTTCTGCAACGACAAGTAGTCAATGAAAGTGGCTGATCAGAAGCTAACAGGCTACGTCGGCGCCCTCCTCTCCCTGTTCTCCTCGGGGGCAGATTTGTCACCTCACTGCAAGGCTCAGCAACACAATTACATCAGCCTAAACCTGTCAGCACACCGTTACAACAGCCCTTGTGTGTGTGTGTGTGTGAATTTGTATGCATGTATCTGAGTGTTTTGTGCGCGCGCGCGCGTGTGTGTGTGTGTGTGTGTGTGTGTGTGTGTGTGTGTGTGTGTGTGTGTGTGTGTGTGTCTCAACACACTATTAAGCCCCCGCCACCTATAATGGGAACGGGGAGAAAGGCCAAAGCCATTGTAGTGAAAAGGTGTTGGCAGATATAGGCTGGTGGAATGTGGCTCCAGGGGGATTGGTTGGATGCGGTTGGCTTGTACACCAATCACGGCTTCCGAAAACACTGTTAAATCCGTGGACTCTCATCAGTACACTCAACAGAGCATACCGGTGACCTGACGCTGACAATGGAGGGATCTGATTTGGGAAAAGATAGAGCGAAAGAAAAAACGCACGGGCAGTGGTCGCAGAGCGATAGGATGTGTAGAACGTAGCGACACCCTGCCTTCTGACTGTAGCACCTATCAGGAAATGGACGGTGGAGTCTGACCTTTCACCTTCTGTATTACCACGACAACACAATCTAAACACACTTTGCTATTTAGAGCGAGTAAAGTACGTACAGTGCCCCCCTGAAATTCAATGTGGGGGTCCACTGCTCCGAGCAGCCCAACTCCCCCTGATAAGGGAGGCTCGTTGCTCACCCCTAGTCGGCTGCTCTCTCCATGGGCTCAGTCGGTCACACCTGGGGGCCTCTGAATGGAGCCCCCAGGTAAAGCACTGTTGAAACAAATCCAGGGCTGGCTAATGACACGTACCGCGAAGAACCCAGCACAGGTCATTTACCCTGCTGACAAGACGGAGACGGGCCTCGGTACTGTGCCTGAGCTCCCCCCACACCTCCCCATTGCTCTCGGTCGAGCTCTTCTGTATGCAACCCCCCCCCAACCACTGCACTCAGCTGAGGCATTTGTTTTACCCTGGGAGGTAATCGACATTACAAGAACAGTGCTAACTCCTTGTCGACACAGCATGGGAAAGCCATCAGAGGCAGAGGAGAACCAGCGACTTCCCACAAAAACAGGTCAATGTTATCTCATGGAGGACATTACTGTAACACTGCGTGAATGAAAGATCAACTCACCCAGTGGTGAAGCTTCAGTGTTCCCCAGCTCCTGAAGTGGGCCTCAACCATAACCCAGGGGGGGGAAAACTTTCCAAATGGCTTGGAACAGGAGGTAAGAGGGTGGGAGGGGATTGTGTACAGAAAAAATAAAATCACTAAATCCCAAATTCCTTTCAGGAAAGCAGATGTAAAAAGCCACGCTTTAGAGAGCTAATTCAGTTACACCTCAAACGGGTGGAAAGGTCAATATTGTTAACTGGGAAAAAACGTGTACAGCGGGGAACTTGACCGCAGTCCTGTGACTGTGACCTTGAGCAAGTCACCTTACAACAGAATATTGCCGAAGGGAAGCGGTACAGCTGTTGGCTTGTGTCGGAGCGTCCAGTCAGATCGCCAGACATCTGTAAAAAAGTTCTTACAAAGCTGCTTCACACTGTGGGGAAAACTGGATAGTAAATTAACGTACATCAAACTCATTAATAGAGCAATTCAATGCCAGTTTGGCCCAGGGACATATGCCAAAACAATCCCAGGAAGGACCTTTTGATGAATTTCACTTTCAGGAAGAAACTAAACTCCATAAATATCTTTAGGCAAATCTCCTATGGAATTCCCCATTTAATATGAATTCATTATTAGGTTCATCTGTTTGTTTGTTTTCTCCAGAAGGGGCCCTTGCTCCATCCATCCTCTGATTAACTGGCTATCTGCCTGTCTTTCTGTCCTGAATAACCTCCAGTTCCAAACTGACAAATGTTTTAGTTTGATAAATATTTAAATATGAAAAGATGCAGTCCAGGATTTTTGGCCACTGGTTTTAAAACTGGCACTGCCGGGACAAAACGGGTCCCTGAAAATGTGCACTATGTCATGTTTGTGCTCAAGCTCGTAATTTCATGGCTAAATGAGGGAGATTAGTGATTCTAATGATAGATTATGTCCATACAAACAACATTTTACACATCCGACCCAAAATGGAAGGTTTAAAGAAAATGTTTGTTATTCACAGAAGTCCCAGAATTGTCTTTAAGTGATCCGAAGTCTAAAAGCGACAACACATACAATTAAAGCTGTACATTTAAACATTAAAGAGAGAATGCATCAACATTAATCTGGAACATTAAAGACAGAATTTAAAGTGGTACCATGGCAACATTATGGTCAGCCATTACTGTCTAACAGTAGACTAACAGCAATCAATCATTCAGTTCCCACAAAGCAGACCTTGTGCCGCACGCACGCACGCACGCACGCACGCACGCACGCACGCACGCACGCACGCACGCACCCCTATTGGAGAGATCATTCAGCGGGTAGGATATTGTTAGCCTCAACACCTGTTGGACTGGCAGATTTTGTCAGATAGTTGAAATAAATGGTGGTCATCATCATATCCATAATCATTGTAATAAAATACTGCCTCGCCCGTGCTCCAAATTGCCCTGCCATTTTGATTTACCCTCTTTGTTAAAGAGGAAGAGAGAGAAAGAGTAAGACAGGGAGAATATGCATGCGTTTTATACAAGAGACCTCACTCTGGCTTTAATGGCTGTGACTCCCATCTGAATAAACCTGGTGAAATCACAACTGAGCACAAAGACCAACTCTGTTCCCTAAACATACAATTCCACAGGTGTGGAAGATTTTAAGATTCAATATTAAAATAAAATAATCCCAAAATTATCTTAGTCTTTCACGGTGAGAGATATTGAATGTTCACAATGTCTGACTTGTCCCCGAAGTTGAAACTGAGGAGTTAGATGACATACACAGAAAATTGCTCATTGCCATTCTGTCATCATTCGCTGAATAAGAGACACACACACACACACACACACACACACACACACACACACACACACACACACACACACACACACACACACACACACA
>JACXGJ010011947.1:0-18867 GCA_016801105.1 Esox niger | reverse complement strand
TATTTAACAGCTTGTACCCCACATTACAGTTGAGAGAGTAGAGAGAGACAAAGAGAGTAGGGAAGAGTTTGAGCCTGTAACATCATGTGCTAATAGACTATCAATATGCTACAATAAACATTGAATACTCTCTCCCTTGACAACCGAGTACGCGAGTTATTATTACTACCACTATACGACATGGCTGATTTCTAACAATCTACTAGGTCATCATCAAACTTTACAGAATGTGTCTGTTTTAAATGGTTAATGAATTTGAAAAATACCAGAATTTTAATGCTAATGCTTAGCTCTAGCCTGAATTATTATTGCCATATAAGATTATTCTATAGGTGAAATCAATGAGTTATTGAAAAACCAAGAGGAGCTATTAGACAAATCAATGTCCAAAATGAAAAGGCTGTGAATGGCGTGTCTTTGCAGACCTCTCCCGTAGGTTGTAGTAGGGATATCAAGTTGATTTCAATAGATTACATCAATAAGTTATTGAAAAACCAAGAGGAGTTAGTAGAAAAAAAATCAGCATTCTTTTACATTTGTAGAATATTAATCTTCAGTAAAATAAGCAGAACATTTTCTGAGACCATATGATGTGTGTGCGATTAAGTTTCTCTTTCCCTCATAAAAGAATACTGATTTACATTTGATTAATTAGCCTACACAATAAGATGAATCTCCTATTGAAAAGGTAATCCATAAGTAGCCTATATCGTGCATTCATCCATTGACGTCATGCATTCAGCGAGGGGTGATTAGCGCCTGGGTACAATTTGGGTACCAACTCTAAGTGGGGAGGGCTGTTGGCAGAAAATAGTGTAAAAAACAGGTAAAGTCTCTAAATAGTTTTCTGTTGGTCAGAATGGTATAACAACAATGGAACAATGTTATATACGCCTATTTAGGAAAAGTTATGGAAGGAGGGGTGTGTAGCTTTCAAAATGGCTGTTTTATTATATTTATAAACTCAAACGTCAATTGGCTGAGGCATTTGGCGGTTCTAGTGTTAAGAGTGTGCTCCTGTTCTCAGCTCGTTACCTGTATGAAAGACACCTGGGTGCCAGAAATCTTTCTGATTGAGAGGGTATCAAATACTTATTTCCCTCATTAATATGCAAATCAATTTATACATTTTCTGACATGCGTTTTTCAGGATTTTTCCGTTATTCTGTCTCTCACTGTTCAAATAAACCTACAATAAAATGTATAGACTGATCATTTCTTTGTCAAGGGGCAAACATACAAAATCAGCAGGGGATCAAGTATCTTTTCCCTCACTGTATAATGATTAGATGATGATTATAAATGTGGATCATCATCCTTTTTCTTCATTTACATACCAACAAAGTACCTTAATTGATCATGGAGGACACTAGAGCAATTTCAATGATGAAAAAAACACAAAAGGGGGAGAAACAGGGATATAATCTCAATGTTTTGTCCTTCGGGTAATTGATCTGCAAGGTTTGGTTCATAACAAACAGAGTCCATCATTGAAATGTTCTATTAACCACTCCTAAAACCTTTGGGGAGATGTGAAAATATCTCAGAATCAAAGACTCCTATACCTCAATTAAGATTAATATGCTTTCTCTGTCATTCAAAATTTAATATTTAAACCCAAATTGTTGGTGGAATATGTACTATATAAAGTTTAAACCCTTATAGAGAATTATATTGTATTCAGTCTAACAATGTACCATCTATGTTTCTACATAATGAAAAAATAACAGAGGACT
This sequence comes from Esox niger, assembly GCA_016801105.1. Taxonomy (NCBI): domain Eukaryota; kingdom Metazoa; phylum Chordata; class Actinopteri; order Esociformes; family Esocidae; genus Esox; species Esox niger. The sequence continues at coordinate 17,131 of JACXGJ010011947.1, read as the reverse complement.
GAAACATGGCATTAAGCAACAATTAAATAGCATGAAAAATGCTCGCTCAATGATTGCTGAACTTGTCTGGTTCAAACATCAAAAAAGGAGGATGAGTGAGTCTACGGGCTAAGTGTGGAAGTATGAGTGTGGGAACTATATGAATTGCTCGGCTCGGCACCTGAATTGGAAATGACTCAGAGGACAATGGACTGCAAAAAGAGATACTCGAAACAATGTGCACAGGGTGCATTCAATTAAATTTTCACAACTGCTATGGCTGAATTTTGAAGATAGCTCTCAGGAATCTTTTTCAGTGGTAAAATATGCTTTGGAAATGTCTGGGAAAAAACTTTATGGAAATGTTTTGCTGATTTCAAGTCTTTAGGGGTTTGCTGTTGTGACTGCAATAAGAGATATAGAATGGTCTCACTGAATCATACAGTGCAATGCCCTCAAAGGCTTTGGATACACATTACCGTTCAAAAGTTTGGGGTCATTTAAAAATGTATTTGTTTTCCATGAAAACATAAATGAAATGAGTTTGAATTGCTAAATTAATAGGAAATGTAGTCATTCACAAGTTTAGAACATTTCGAATTGAAATAATAATTGTGTCCTGCAAACTTTAACGTTTTCGTCAAAGAATCTTCCATTTGCAGCAATTACAGCCTTGCAGACCTTTGGCCTTCTAGATATTTGTCGAGGAAATCTGGAGAGATTTCATCCCATGCATCCTGAAGCACCTCCCACAAGTTGGATTGGCTTGTGGGGCACTTCTTATGTACCATACGTTCAAGCTGCTCCCAAAAATATACTCAATAGGGTAGAGATTATTATCCTCTTGTAGGAGGAAATTGGCTCCAAGCTAGTGCCGACATGGTGTAACAAAATGGAGTGATAGCTTTCTTTCTTCAAGATCCATTTTTAACTGTACAAATCTCCCACTTCACCCCTGCCAAAGCACACCCAGACCATCACATTGCCTCCACGCTTGACAAGTGGTGTCAAGCACTCCTCTAGCATCTTTTCTTTTGGTCTGCGAATCACGTTCTTCTTTGTAATCCGAACATCTCAAACATAGATGTTTCTGTTCATAACACTTTTTTTGATTTTGAGACTGGTGTTTTTTGTGGATACTATTCAAACAAGGTGCCAGTTGAGAGTCTGTGAGGCATCTGCTTTTCAAACTAGACACTCTTGTATTCGTCCTCTTGCTCTGTTGTGCACCGGGGCCTCCTAATCTGGTTAGAGACAGTTTGTGCAGCTCTGAAGGGAGTTGTACACAGCATGTACGAGATCTTCAGTTTCTTGGTAATTTCTCGCATGGAATGGCCATCATTTCTCAGAACAAGAATAGACTGATGAGTTTCAGGAGAACGTTTTTTGTTTCTGGACATTTTGAGCCTGTAATAAAAAAATGTTTAGCCTGTAATTATCAGCTGTGCTAACATAATTGCAAAAAGGTATTCTAATGATCAATTAGCCTTTCAATATGATACACTTGGATTAGCAAACACAACATGCCATTATAACACAGGACTGATGGTTGCTAATAATAGACCTCTATAATCTTATATAGATATTCCAAAAAATCTGCTATTTCCAGCTGCAATAGTATGACATCAACAATGTCTGCACTGTAGTTCTGATCAATGTGATGTAATTTCCAAGCAGAAAGAAAGGACATTAATAAGTGACCCCAAACTTTTAAACAGTATTGTAGTTTGGAGTGGCGTACTATCGCCTTTGTTGTAATATGTTTTGGAGTGACAAACTACAGATTTGCAGTGAGGGGAGGTAAGGAATATACTTTTTTGGTCTGCGATTTAATTTACAGTGACAAGGGCTCTGTGTTCCTCTTACTATACCACTTTGCTAGTGAATTTTCTACACCCTATTTGTGATGTCACGCATGATGCTCTGGAGAACCCTGGCACGAGATGCTTGAAAAGTGCTTTCAGAGTTATGCTGAAAACTAGCTGGAATGTTTCATATCCTCTACATGAAAATGTACGAGCTTTTATGTCCGGCTTCTCTGACTATGACTTTTATATCTTGTAAAACAAGACTGCAATACAACAACATGCCTGCATGACAATGATAGTCAGAAGAGTTGGCTAAAGCTCATACAAATGAGGCCGTGCATGCTAGAAGGCTTGCCATAAACATACATTGTCTGTCTAGAGATCACCCTTGGCAAGCGATGCCAATAATCTTTGTGCCAACCCCAGATTTGAGCAAACAAGCATGACCAAAAGACCATAAAGTGTAAAATGTAATTATATCTGCAGTGGCAGGCTGTGATGCTGCATTAGTGTCTGAAAGGACAAATGTGCCAGTCAATATCCATATTCCTCTTACAGTCACACATAGCTTCAATTCGGCCGGGTTGTGGGCTTTGTGCCTTTGTGCTATTTATTTAAATTTTTTAAAGAAGACTGATTAATATTCAGTATGTGTAAATGAACGTGATTCTGATTAAAATCCTAGAAACAAAATGTTTCAGATCAACCACTTCTGTTGTGTGGAGAGAGCTAGTATAAACATATCTCCTTCATACATAAAGTCTGGTGTAATCCCTCTCATCTACTCCTATAGCCGTGGGATGTGGGAGGCATTGTCAGTGAGGCACGGCTGAACATAAAGTAATGCCTTTAATCCAGTGGGGCTGACTCATCGAGATGTGGATTAGGTTGCTGCGTACGTCTTCCGCCTGATGCTAAACAAAGAGAATGAAAAAAGAACACTCATCAGCAGAAACCCAAACCACCACGATCATCCACGCTTTTCCCCTTGTTCGTAAAATGGGACGCCCATTGTGCTTGGGGATTCTTAATGATAAACCCGGGCATGAAAAAGAGAAATGCTAAAGCCTTATGTGTTTCATCAGTGAATGGCGGTGGGCTGCTACATTTTCAAACTTGGGTTTTGAAGTGGAAGTCGATAGGGAGTTATTCGCCTTTGTGTCCTCAGCACAGAGCATTGATGCTATAGTTAATGTCTTCAAGAGGCATCTCTGGGAAGTACATAAAATACTGTGGTATCTCATCAACAGATCCGTAGTTTTTTAGTTAATATATTTCTAACATTATAAGGGGCTCTCTACAAAGTAAATGTTTTAGTGGAGAAGTTGTTGTCTTGTGGTGAGCTGCTTTGTTGATGGTGAGAATCTGTGTGTCATGCCGATACTATCTAACCCAAGTCCAAACTTACTGGAAAAACACCAACAAATAGTTGCATTATGCTACCAGGATAATACCAAAGAGCAACACATTGCAGTATGTGTTGCTATTATAAAAGAAAAGCTGTTACACAACTCCTCCAACCTCCACATGGCTCTCTCTCACACACTCCATGCTCAGTTTAAATAGAGTGTGGAAAAAATTATTCAATCAATGGAGTGACTGCAAAATAGGATTTGACTAAGGTAGATGCCTCGAGTAAGAACAGAATAGAGAGAGAATATGTAACCATCAAACCCTGCTTTCTTTTTCAACATTTTTGGAAAGGAAAGAAAAATGTACAGGGGCCTATACATTTTTTCCAGAGCTGTATATAAAAATATATATACAGCTCTAGAAATATATATATATATATAAAATATATATATATATAAGCTTTAGCAACTAAATAAATGGCCTTAGTTTGACGTTCAGGTGCGTAAGAGTTTTGCACAGTACTGATAACGGTACATCTGCTATTCTCTTTTTACTGTGTGCCACTTCATTACCTGACCTCAGCCATGAACATTTTTAGATGAATAGTTAATGGAACAAGTGATCTAAACTAAATGAAATAATCAATAATTATGTTTGGAGACCAACCAAGCAAACAAGGCATGCGCCATGAGGCCTTGATCTCCTCACTGATCATGTTCATTCTCCTATCTTATTTAAATCAAGGGTTCCCAAACTGTTTTGGTCCTGTGACCCATTTCAAAATAAAAACATGTTTCCAACCCAACCATGTAACAAAATAAATATTTAATTTAGTTTGGTCTATGTTCCATGGCAAAATCAATAGAATTGCAGACAACTGGCTTTAAAACTGCAACATTCTTTGCTTTAAATACATTGCTGTAGAACAAAAACATGCATCCGTGCCCAATTGTTGTTTTTTTGGCTTGTGCTGATATTTGTGAAAATACCAAGTAATTGTAAACATTTTATTTGGTGATCATTTAACTGTTTTGCCCTCAATGTGTTTCACCCCTGTCAAGAGTGCCACCAGAATGTCAAACATTTGGCTTAGGGTCGTTTAAAGGTTGGTGCCGGTCCTGTATTGACTCTTCTGTCCATCAGGCATAGGAGGAAACCCAGTGCTCTTCAATCAGAATGGAGATGCCCCTGGTCGTTATGAGATCTACCAATACCAGATCAGAAACAGAACAGCCAAGTACAAAATCATTGGCAATTGGACGCAACAGCTCCACCTGGACGTAAGTTCTCTCTTTTTGTAGTTCATACAAAATTAGTAGATTCTGTGCTGCAATGTTAGATTCATCCCTTCCAAATTATACTCATGTGTTTTCCAATTCTTTTTGTCAGAAGGTCTCTTGAAGCTTTGATGAGTTTTTGTCATCTGTTTGTTTTGCTGCAGACCTTCCTTTGCTCAGTAATTCCTCCTCAACCATTAGCTTCACTTCTTTGTGCTCACGTCTTCAAAGGTGCAAATATCCAGAGGGTGCTTTAATGATTAACAACATGGATTGGGATGAAGAGAAAGCAATATGAGTTTTAAAACACATTGTTATAATGACTTCAGTCATCATCCACTGTCCTAGGGAAACAATATAGTGGAATTGTAAGGCACAGGGGAGTTACAAAGCTATAACAATGAATTTACATTAAATCGTACTCGCAAATTATGTTTGAACAATATATGAAGATATTACTTTGGGCTAAGAAACAAAAAGAAGAGAAATAAACGTGTTTCTATGTAGTCAAAATATATCTGTACTTCTTTAAAAGCTGTGTGAATTGTGGCACAGAACGCAGTAGTTAATGCTAGTCTTGGGCACGCACAGTGGTGTTCACCATTTGTCTTTCCAAAGGAGCTTTTTGTTAATTAGCATTCTTTGAGCCGTTAATTAAATACACATTTGGGGATGAGCTTGCTGCCTAGGAATTTAAGAACCACCATTGCTGTAAAAAAAAGTTTGTTACAACACCAAATGTACCCTTTCTAAAAAGTGCAATTTGAGTTTATCTGGAATAGATGTTTTACTGGAGAAGGGAAAGAATCTCTAATGCCAGTGATGAATGTCATTAAGCAAGAAAAAAACTGTTCATGAGCTATGGTTATTTAAAAGGTATATTAAGTGTAAAACTGCCTCTCCTCTACACATCCCTCAGATCCCAGCGATGCATTGGCCGGGGGGAGGTCGTAAGATCCCCTACTCTATATGCAGCCACCCGTGCCAGCCTGGAGAGCGCAAGAAGATAGTGAAAGGCATCCCTTGCTGCTGGCACTGCGAGCGTTGCGATGGCTACCAGTACCAGGCAGACACATACAGCTGCAAGATGTGCCACTTCAACCTGCGTCCCAATGAGAACCACACTGCTTGTCGTCCCATACCTATTGTCAAGCTTGAGTGGAGCTCCCCTTGGGCTGTTATACCTGTCCTCATCTCAGTGTTGGGCATAATGTCCACGCTGTTCGTGGTGGTCACCTTCATCCGCTACAACAACACGCCCATTGTCAAGGCATCAGGCCGCGAGCTCAGCTACGTTCTGCTGACGGGCATCTTCATGTGCTATGCCACCACCTTTCTCATGATCTCTGCCCCCAATGCAGGGATCTGCTCCCTGCGAAGAATCTTCTTGGGTCTCGGGATGAGCATCAGCTACGCAGCCCTGCTCACCAAGACAAACCGCATCTACCGTATCTTTGAGCAGGGGTCCATGTCAGTGAGTGCACCAAGGTTCATTTCCCCCGCCTCGCAGCTGGCCATCACGTTCAGCCTGACTTCAGTTCAGCTCCTGGGCGTGTGCATTTGGTTCTGCATGGACCCATCCCAGGCCATCATTGACTACGAGGACCAGCGCACAGCCAACCCGGACCTGGCTCGTGGGGTGCTCAAATGTGACATCTCTGACCTTTCTCTCATCTGCTTGCTCGGCTACAGTATGCTGCTCATGGTCACGTGCACGGTGTACGCAATTAAGACCCGGGGGGTGCCGGAGACCTTCAATGAGGCTAAGCCCATCGGCTTTACAATGTACACCACCTGCATCATCTGGCTGGCTTTCATCCCCATCTTCTTTGGCACCTCACAGTCCACAGAGAAGGTAAGCTATTTGTTGATATGCTGAAAGAGGGCATGAGAACAAAGAGGACTGATTCCCTACCTCTCCCCTCACCCTGTCTATTTCTCTCTGTCTCTCTGGCCTTTTTTAAGTCTTAAAATATAATGCTTCTCATAATGCTTTGTTGATAGAGAGGCCTTTGTACTTTTTTTGTTTTTATTTATGGATGGTCGGACTGTGCCATGGGGTCAGTGTAGGTGGACATGGCTTGATGAAAATTACGCTATGGTATGCATGAGTATTTTCTGGCAGAGCTTTAAGGATGGTGTACTGTTCTGTTACACTGTGTGCCAGAGAACCGATTTTCATTTTGTAATCATAAAGTTTTAATCTCCCCTGCAGTCTTGGTTTTATGCTAGATCAAATTACAAGAGGACTGTACAATCCTGTGACTTATAAATGAAAATAATTTAAATTAGGATGAATATAAAAATGTTAAGCCATTAATTATTGAAATATTGAATGTTCTGTTCAGAGGACAATGTAAGTTAAAGTAGGCCTATTGTACATGCATAGCATTTTGAAGCGCTGCAGTGCATTTTTGTACAGTAGCCTGCTTATAATTCTTTGACTCCTTCGTATTTGACAGCCGCGTGCCAGAGTATATTAGTGACTGATGGGCTGTTTACACAACCACAATGCTCATACTTGTGTCATCGTGTCAAATCAATGAGCCTATCCTGGTGAACTGCAAATCCAATGAACATGGGGATTCACACCTCGGGTCAAATAATATTATTTTAAACGCTTTTAAGCATTCAATTGAGCCTGTCTGGTTTGGAAAGTCAGATAGGAAGGGTTGGCCCTTTTTTGCCATTGGCTCTGTTGTGCCTGGCAAGCATAATCAATTGCAGAATACTTTAAATATTAGAAATGTAAGAAAACATATATTGTTGGAACTTCTGGTTCTGCAGCGATATACTGGTCAGTCAATAAGTGTCTACTGAATGACTTAAATTTAAATGACAGACGGGTGACTGGAAGAAATGGAGGGAGGTTGCATTTTTAGCACATAAACGTGGCTAAACAGTACAACATTGTGCTCTTTGAGATTAAAACAAAGTTTAAAATTAGTAGGTGTAAACAGACATCTATTTGGCAGCTAGACAAAAACGAGCACTGGTAATCTACTGTCGGATTAGAGGCGAGTAGATGACTGGAACTGGCAGGGATGACTTCAGCCTTAATGGAGCTGGAGCATAGCAATGGAGGGCCAGGGTCGAAATAGCTATTATGTCATTGTTTTCCCTATTGGATGCATATCCACTTAACCTGTCTCTAACTCACATATTGATAGACTGAATATAAAAAATCTTACTAAGACGTACATAGTCAATAGTCTCTATTGTATTCAGGAAATAAAGCCCATACTGAGATTCAAGCTCACTTTGGCTCAGCCAACTACCTTATAATGTGTTTGTTTTGTCATTAATATAATGCAAACTCATCTGACGATTAGAAGGACACATGCTGGGCTTGTGTGAAAGGAATATAAATAACTATTTGTGAAATTATGAAGTTTTACATTATATTTAGAAAACTGTTCAGATAAAGGGGTCATAATGATTCCACTTTCATGTTGTTGTGCTTAAATAAGAACAATATAAAATAAAACAAATCAAAATAGCTTGATATGTTTAAGAGGTTTTCCTCAATGAGATTATCCATTAGCTAGCATGGCTTTGAATTACAAAACAGGAGGTAGAAGAAAATAAAACCATTAAATTGACACTAAAGCCCTGCTTTTTTCACCCTCACAATCCAACAGAACCCCAAACCTACTAATTGAATTTGAAAAACTGGAACAAGTCCACTTTTAGAGGCTTAAGATAAGAGACGACTGTTCTTCTACCAATTTATATTAAACATTAATTAATTTGTATTTTCCTCAGAAAAAGTGCAGAAACAATTGGGGGGAGATAACTTTTCATTAGAAGGAGAAATCATTTTCAGTCACAGGAGCTCTGCTACTGTAGGTGAAAGAGGAAATAAAGTACCATGGGTAAGCTTAGCCATGGGAATTCCCTAATACTGCTCACTCAGCTTTCTGTATTGTCTTAAACCTTAAGGCAGTAACTGGTCCGATTATACACATGCTCACACAGGAAACTGTGTGTAAAGATGCCTTCACAGAATGTCAAAATTATTTACAATGCCATATTGATTATACGATGTTGTTATAAAGCCCTACCTGCTTTTAAAGATTCTCTGTTTTGTGCAAAAATATTTTCAGGATATGCCATACCGAACCAACAAAACTGGGCTGTGGCAAACACAAACTGCCCGATTTTCAAATGAATGCTGTGACAGATCCAATGCGCGCTTACATAAACACTATTCTTTTATAAGAAATTAACATCACGCCAAAACAAAAGCCCCTCATAATCATCCAGAGTGACAGGCACAACAAAGCCTTGCAGCTGGAAATGACATGTCTTTTACAGCAATTAAATGCTTGAGTTGCTCTGGGTCTTGATTTACCTTATCTGTCCGCCTATGCGCTCATCACCAGTTTACAGCGAGCCTCCCTCGCCCAGCACTCCAAGCACGCTCATTTATTTGTCATCCTGTGTCAAGAGAAATTTAACGAATGCCATGGGAGGCCTTCCTTATCACTGAAATAGGGCCTATCTTTAATAGGCAATCACAAAGCATGATACTTAAAATGGAAATCTACATGGCACTGTCTCACCTGGAGAGGTGCGGTAAATCGGAGGCGATTGGGGGAATGGGTAACAGAGAGATGCTTCATAATTAAGTTCAAGGAGAAGGTTTCTATTCTCATAATAAACTCAGTTCTGACACCAGTCAACCAACATTGAAGATTCTGCCATTACTGCGCTTGAACAACTGACTGCTAGCGACTTGCTTTGTGCCGTGTCTTTTATGTTATGAAGTTTTCATTATGCTGTTAACATCTCTTTTTTTGACATCTCTTGGATGTTAAAAAGTGGGTTAGTTTAACAACATCAGATTGGATGTTATGTTATGTCTTTGTATACTGTAAAGCTAGGTCAGACAGACACAGTCTACACTTCGTCCACTGCCATTCAGAGATATCCCCAATCTGTTTAGGGTTGTAGTTTTGTCTTTCAAAGACAAACAACAGTCATTGTTCATCAGTCCCAGAGGCCCAGTAGCACATGATTTGGCTCAATGGGTCAGATAACAGATGCCTGGATAAGATCTAGGTTTTCACAGTGTTTGGATCAGCTTCAAGTTACAAACACTTTGGCAGTAAAGTTTATGACATGTCTATTCCTAAGTGATGAAAAAAAGAATGCAGAGTTGCTAGAGAAGAAACTAATGAAGCGCCAAAACATAGCAGTCTCTGTGAATCATGTTCTCCAGCATTTATATAGTGTCCCATATTATATAGTGTCTCAGGGGGCAATAAACCCTTATCGATTTAATTAGACTATAATCACAGTTAGTTTGAATGCAGTTAGATATGGCTGCCCTGTAGGTTTTCAGCTCACTCTAGGTAACCATGTAAGACTGTCAAATCCCTGAACTGCTTAGATATTGAAATTTTCATTGAAATTATTCAAAGCCTATCATTTGAATGTGCCATACTATACAACAAAGGAACCACAGAACCTGCACGGCTTCCCTGGATGTTAGTCAATAACGGGTTTGGAGAGTGGTATATATTCATCAGTCTGAAAATCAAGCATGAATTTTACAGCTTCCTGTGGAAGTACAGGTTCATATGTTCTATGTATTCCAGTCTTCCAGTAGCATCAGTCATCCAGTGAGGAGTGTACATAGACTGTTAAAGCACATCTCTCATACATCCTTCTTCGATGCACAGCACCAATCCTTTTTCTAAGGTTCTCTCTTTCACTCATTAGTGTTGCAGCATGGTGTCTGACTGTGTACGCATTGCCTCTGGGCTGTTCTGGTGATGACACGATCGTGAGAGGCGTGTGCAATAAGGCACCGTCACCCTCCTACCCTTATGAGCTGCTTTGAATGGGCTGCAGAAGAGGCAGATCAAGGTACACATAGGAACTTAATGATCCCAACCAGTTCTCACGGTCTCCCTTTGATATCCCACGTTTGTCCTTAAACATTGAGTTTTGATGGTTTAGTTTAGGGATTAATTCTAAATGGTTACGGTTAGGGCTAACATTATAGATAGGGCTGATAATAAAACAATGTATGGTTAGGTTTAGGCATTAATTCCAACTGGTTATGGTTTAAGATATGGTTTTAGAAGAGGATAAAACAGTAAGAAATCATAATAATAACTGCTTAGTTGCTTAGAAACAGAGCAACTAAGCAAATGCTTAGAGACACACAATGCATATAGACAGGGTTTGCAGTTTACATCCATCTGCCATACCAGTCCACACCCTAGCAAGCTACAAGTGTTCTTCATTGAAATTGTGTTCATCCAGGCCCTAGTGGCCAGTTTTGCATATCCTGACATCCCGGGGAACCGTGCATATGTCAAATATTGCATTGAATCTAGTGCTGTCTCCCTAAATGATCCAGTTAAATCCAGTCCAAAAATGTTTTTGTTCTAATATAAACTCACAACACTATTGAGGAAAGCTCATTTTAGGCTTATAGGACTGCAATGTCACAATCCAAATATTCACATTCTGCACTAATTGACTTCTTAATTGTCAAGTCTGTATTTGAGGATGCATTGAAAAGCACACAGAGTTATACCTACCTTCACGTCACGTACAGGTTAACTACAGTGGTTATTAGGAATTTCCAGGAGAACATTGGAAAGTGAAACTATAACTAATACATCAGCTGTTAAATGTACAAAGTCGTAGAGTTTTAAGCCAAATTAGTCAGACCAGCCATATTAGTCAGTAGAAGTTAATACAGCAGTTAGGTAATCACAGAAGTCAATGGATCCCCATTTATCAATTTCTTCATACAGTAGTATTTATATCTGTCAACTGTCGATTAAGTAGGGAAACCAGCCAAATCACTGAACTAACAGGGTTTTAAATAAATTATTTGGGATATGAGCAATGAGACTTTATTTACCTCCCCACTGAGCTTAATGTTATCATTTTCATGTGTGTACAGGGTGGAAGAAAGCTCCATTCTAGCATTAGCAGAATTGCTAAAGTACATTAACAGAATAATTAGATTTTTTTAGGTGACAACTATTAGGCTAGTTTTTCCTAAAGATTTCCATTAATCGCACTAATGCTGGTCAGCATGTTCCCTAGTGCAAGAATGCAGGTTTCATGGAGATGGGGGCTGCAAAAGCTAGCCTAAAAATCAATAACATCGATAATCAAAATAGTTGGAAACAAATGTCATTATCGATTTGTTGGGTTTACAAGAGACACAGCAAAATATTTTTAAAGATAGCGGATGAAAATATGGCGGAAGCTCATCAGACCAAAAAGCAATGCGTTTTCTATGTACACACTTAAGTGGATGTACTATGTAAGTGTGAGAGAGCCGGTTGCGCTAATGGGGCCGAATACCTGACCTTTGATGTTATGTTTAAAATCTTCCAATTTAGCGAACATCCAAAAAATATCTTACAGGTGGAATTACAATTCAATGTAATGCATGAGCAATTAAACAAGATATAGCCATAATGACAGAAGATGTAGAGGGCTCTGCACTGTATGTTTGTATAATGCATTTTTTTATTTTTTTTATTTTGGTTTTATAGAGTTTGGTTTTTAAGTGAGAAATAGTTATTGAGTACATGGCTGAGTCAAAATTATCTTCAAGTCTGCATGAACGCATTCAGTTTGTGTGTAGTTGAGCAGCTCGGGCTAACTAAGCATTCACCACGTTACTGATTAATTAACTCATTACTGTCATATTTAGTGAGTTCTATTTTACTTCACAATAGAAACGTTTAAATGCTTTACAATGTGCATTGACTATTATAGTTTCAGTCAAACATTTCTCAACTAGCTAATGAGTACCTGGAATGCTTTTCAAACATTTTCACCAGTTTTTAAAATTGTATTATGATAACAATTTAGTTTTTGCACATGTTTGTTTTTGCTTTATAGTTACTTCCTACAGTTGTTTTAATGAAGGCGCTGTAAAAGGATAAGAAAAACACTGAAAACAAAAGTTTTTTTAAACACTGGCATTCAATTATGGAATTCATGTTTTTTTCCATTTGATCAAAGTAGTAATCAACAGCTTAATTGATTATCAAAACGTTTGTTAGTTGCAGGCCTAATGGAGACATTATGTCTGACTGGGGAGGAAAAAAACTGGAATAAAGAGATTCACCATCAGAATCCCAAACTATACCTTCAACATCATGTAGAAATAAATGGTATACAACTACTACTCTCCCTCATCTTGAGAATGAATGTAATAATGTCTCTGAGCTCTCATAGAACATAATAAATACAATAAATCAGTGGATAACAGGCATCAAATACAAAAAATATATATTCCAGCTACAGCTACCCATTGTCCTAATTGTTACAATCATCTGTTGATCTAGACTGTACTTACTGTGCCGGTGTAGTGCATTCAAGTTCAAACAGCCGATGCATTATACTTTTAACTGTACACTAAATGCTAAAGCAACAAGTTCTTTGATTTTCTATTCCTTTAGATTGCTCCTTGATCTCTGAGTAACAGCTTGAGTTCTAAATGTCCCCAAAGGCAGCAGAGCTGCACACAGCTCAGGGCACAAAAGAGAGTACGAGTGGACTGTCTCAACAGCTGTTGGAGCCACCACTACAGCCGGCCAACGTTCTCCTTAATCCCATTCACCATCCACCATAGCGCCATACTTAGCTGAGATGAGAAGCAAAGCAATTTGAAGGGAGAGCACAGTGAATTCACATAATAACAATAAATATAAACAAAGAAACGCTAGTGGAGGTCATGTCTGGGTCCCTTAACGTTATGTTAATGAAACAACCGTAGGGAGTGTCAAGGTGAATTATCTAGCTAGATGGAACAGGTCAAACTTTTTTTACGTGATTACCGATTACGTGACTGCATGTCATTGATTGTGGCCAGCTGTTATCACCTCAACCATATCTAGGAAACTGATGTCATGGTGCTGTAGTGGCAGGACACATAGAGCAGAACGAACTTGAAACATTCCTTTATTACTGATATCACTTACTTGTAAAAGAATCTAAATAATAAAGAAGCAGCACAACCATGAACTGGAGCACACATGACCAGTACAAACAATGATCCACAAAATCAGGAAAAACAGAGCAACTTAACAATGGTTCCCAATTAGAGGTAGCTGCTTTGCGTAGCCCCTTACTGGGGACAACCAAAACTGTAGAACAGAGATGCCTAGAGGCACCTCTGCAGTCAGGACTGTGGCCCCAAGGGCTCATATAGATGCCTAGAGGCCCCCAGATAGGACCTAAGGACCTACTGTTTACGGTTCATGTGAAGGAGTAGTGTTAGCAGCCAATAATGTAATAACTACTAGCAATGTAATAACTGCCAACAACGTAATTCATTTTCCATTCTTAAATGTAATAAAAATCAATAATGTAATAACTTACCAATTATGTAATACAATTTCTAAACCAACAACGTAATAACTTTTTGGTCATAACGTAATAAGTGATCACATTAAGGTCTGGCTATTATATTATTGGCTGGGTAAATAAAAAAATATTAAAATTGTAATAATTGGGGTTGTTAATGTAATATATACTTACAGTGAATATAAAAAGTCTACACAACCCTGTTAGAATGCCAGGTTTTTGTGATGTAAAAGAATGAGGCAAAGATAAATCATGTCAGAACGTTTTCCACCTTTTTATGTGACCTATAATGTGAACAATTAGTTTGAAAAACAAACTGAAATCTTCGAGGGGGTAACATAAAAAACACAATACAATAACCTGGTTGCATAAGTGTGCACACCCTCTTATAACTGGAGATGTGGCTGTGTTCAGAATTAATCAATCACATTCAAACTCATTTTAAATAGAAGTAATTACACACCTGCCATCATTTAAAGTGACTCTGATTAATCACAAATAATGTTCAGCTGTTCTAGTAGGATCTTCCTGACATTTTCTTGGTTGCGTCTCAGAGCAAAAGCCATCGTCCGTAGAGAGCTTCCAAAGCATCAGAGGGATCTCTTTGTTGAAAGATATCAGTCAGGAGAAGAATTTCCAAAGCATTAGATATACCATGTAACACAGTGAAGGCAGTAATCAAGTGAAGAAAATATGGTACAGAGACATTACCAAGAGCTGGACGTCCGTCCAAAAATGTATGAAAAGACTAGAAGAAAACTGGTCAAGGAGGCTTCCAAGAAGCCTACGGCGACAATAAAGTAGCTGCAGGAATTTCTGGCAAGTACAGTGCATTGCAAAAGTATTCAAGCATTTTTTGTGTTTTGTTGCCTCACAACCTGGAATTAACATGGATTGTTTGAGGATATGCATAATTTAATTTACAGAACATGCCCACAACTTTGAAGATGTTTTATTTATTTATTGTGACGCAAACAACAAATAGGACAAAATAACAGAAGTCAATGTGCATAACTATTCACCCCCCTAAAGTCAATACTTTGTAGAGACATCTTTTGCAGCAATCACGGCTCCAAGTCGCTTTGGATAAGTCTCTATGAGCTTGCCACATTTTAACACTGGGATTTTTGCCCATTCCTCCTTGCAAAACTGTTCCAGCTCCTTCAAGTTGGATGGTTTGCACTTGTGAACAGTAATCTTTAAGTCTGACCACAGATTTTCTATTGGATTGAGGTCCGGGCTTTGACTAGGCCATTCCAACATATTTACATGTTTCCCCTTAAACCACTAAAGTGTTGCTTTAGCATTGTGTTTGGGGTCATTGTCCTTCTGGAAGCCTCAAATCACGCACAGAGTGGTACAGGTTATGCTCAATAATATCCCTGTATTTAGCACCATCCATCTTTACCTCAACTCTGACCAGTTTCCCAGTCCCGGCTGCTGAAAAACATGCAAGATGGTGTTCTTTGGGTGATGCAATGAGTCAGGTTTGCGCCAGACATAGCGTTTTCTTGTCCGAAAAGTAAAATGTTTCTCTCATCAGACCAGGGCACCTTCCTCCAAACATTTTGGGAGACTCCCACATGCCTTTTCACAGACTCAAAACGGGCCATTTAGTTTTTTGCTGAAAGTAATGGCTTTCCTCTGGCCACTGCCATAAAGCCCAACTCTATGGAGCGTAAGACTTACTGTCGTCTTATGTACAGATACTCAAGTCTCTGCTGTGGAACTCAGCAGATCCTCCAGGTCTCTGTGCTGCCTCTGATTAATGCCCTCCTTGCCCGGTCCATGTGTTTTTGTGGGCGGCCGTCTCTTGGGAGGTTTGCTGTGGTGCCATGTTCTTTCCATTTGGTTATGATAGATTTGATGGTGCTCCTGGGGATCTTCAAAGATTTTGATATTTTTTTATAACCTAACCCTGACTTCTCAACAACTTTGTCCCTTGTTTGGAGAGTTTCTTGGTCTTCATGGCAGTTTTTGGTAAGTGGTGCCTCTTGCTTATGTGTTGCAACCTCTGCAGCCATTCAAAAAAGGTGTGTATATGTACTGACAGATCATGTGACACTTAAATTACACACAGGTGGACATCATTTCACTAATTATATGACTTCTGAAGGTAATTGGTTGCACCAGAGCATTTTATGGGCTTCATAACAAATATGCACATGCCAATTTTCAGTAAAAAAAAAAAGTTTTATGTATATATGTTTCTCATTTCACTTCTCCAACTTAGACAATTGTGTTCTGATCCATCACATACAATTCAGATTAAAAAACCATTGAACTAAAGTGTGTAACGCAAAATAGGTAAAAATCCAAGGGGGTGAATACTTTGCAAGGCACTGTACTGGCTGTGTGCTACATGCAACAACAATCTCCCATATTCTTCATGGGCTATGGGGTAGCGTGGCAAGACGGAAGAAAGAAAAACAAAGAAAAACATTCAACCCCGGCTGAACTTTGCAAAAACAAACATCAAGTCTCCCAAAAGCACATGGGAAAATGTTTTGTCTGATAAAAACCAAGGTTGAACTTTTTGGCAATCACCCAAAGAACGCCATACCCACAGTGAAGCATGGTGGTGGGAGCATCATGCTTTGGGGTTGTTTTTCTTCAGCTGGAATCGGGGCCTTAGTCAGGGTGGAGGGACTTATGAACAGTACCAAATACCAGGCAATTTTGGCACAAAATCTTCAGACATCCATTTGAATGCTGAAGATGAAGTTCACCTTTCAGCACAACAATGACCCAAAGCACACATCCAAATCCACAAAAGCATGGCTTAACTAGAAGAAAATTAAAGATTTGGAATGGCACAGCCAGAGCACAATAGATGTAGCAGAAGATAAAACAAACAAAAAACATACGTTTTTGTGTATTTTTTATTTGTCTCATCATGTTTGAAATGCAGTGGGAAGGCCATGCATTGAGATAGGAGGCTGAAAACACTTCAAATATATTCCTATAAATGGCAGCAGACTGTAGGTAGAGTTTTGGGCAGCTAGATTGAATGACCATAGAGCTGCAAAATATTTTGTAAGAGGACTCCAAAGTGTCCTTTTCGATTGTCCCCAAATCTACCCAAGTGGACAAATGATTAAATTCCCAAGCAAACAACATAGATTATTCAAAAATAATCTCTGTTTGTAATAACAAATAAGGTTTACACACTACCAGAAATGTCATGCATGGTGGATCATTAGTTTCCCTTCATACAGGTAGTTTTCCTTCATATACAGTGGATATAAAAAGTCTACACACCCTGTTGATGTGATGTAAAAGAATGAGACAAAGATAAATCATGTCATAACTTTTTCAACTTGTGACCTAAAATGGGAACAATTCAATTGAAAAACAAAC
>JACXGJ010011946.1:0-18868 GCA_016801105.1 Esox niger | reverse complement strand
GGGTAAGGGTTATTGTCCACCCGTCTGATAGCTGTACATTACAGGGTAAGGGTTATTGTCCACCCGTCTGATAGCTGTACATTACAGGGTAAGGGTTGTTGTCCACCCGTCTGATAGCTGTACATTACAGGGTAAGGGTTGTTGTCTATCCGCATGCCAATGCAACACTGTAAAAGCAGCCTTTTGGAAATGTGGGATGAAGCCAAAACACCTTAGTTTGCTGCTGGTTAGGAAGATGACCCGGGCAACTAACAAGAAGAAAATTATGTTTATAAAGTAATTTCCTTGCTTCTTCTATAGATCAGTCAGTTCCATAAGCTGAGAAACACTCACCCCAAGAAAAGGAGATAGCCTATTAGTCTGCCATCAATCTAAAATAAGACCGCTTGTAGCACCTACCTCAAAACAGATGGTAGCCACTGGTCCAGCCACCAAAAAATTAACTTTAATCTTTTCTTCAGGCTTGCTTTATGGGTGAATTTTTTTTATTACTTTTCATAAAAATACATAATAAATTATGAAATACTTTTCTCATTTTGTCAGGAACCACAAACTGGCACTGGCTGTGATCACATTATTCAACAATACATGGATTTTTTTTCATTTTCCCATGCCCTTTCTGCAAATGTCATTACAGTCACATATATGTATAAGTCATTTCCGATAAATACGATGGAGTTTTGAAATAAATGTTTAGATTTAATTCAGCTTTAATACTACTACATTAAGAAATACTTATTTGAATTGTTTAATTGTGTATAACATTAGTTGTTAAAAACAGGTGAGTAAAATTGGATATAAAAAAACAAACTATCATTGATTAATTTAAAAGCAGTAACATTTTATTTAAGAATCTACACAAAATGTTTGTACGTTCTTATTTTAAAAAAGGGTCAATTACCATCACTACAACATTGGAAATGACAACACGTTGTGGCAATGACGACAAGTGGTGGTAAATTGTTGGGATTCATCTGGCAGGCCGTACAAGTTGCTAGTTAGTTATGATATTCTCTAATTTGATACATTCCAGGCACAGTATAATGAGATGCAGTTAATCTAGATCTCTAATAAATGTGGCAGTGATGCAGAATACAAATATTATCTTATTTTGAACTTATTTTTAATTACATTCATTGAAGTTGGGGTTTTAACATCGAATCCAATATACATCATATCCTCGTACCAAGCTGCCGCGGTTCAATTCCTGTGTGCTGTTTGAAACGACACCAGCTTGATAATAATGACACAATAACGTTTGGCAAAATATTAAAATACAAACATTCTATTCTTGGACAAAACAAATATTCTGTTGAATCCTCAAAAATGAAAAGTGTAAGTTTACTTTAGTTTACACTAATATAAATATGAAAATGACTTAATAAATAAATAAAAATGAAACCTGAGGAACACCCCCAAAAAAGATTCTATAAAAACTCCCTAGCATTTTAGTGGATTTCTGGCTTCATTTTGAAAAGTAGTTTCTTATGACTAGATTGTCTTATTGTTGCTCAAATGGCAGAGATTTTATATGTGCTTATAAATCAGGGTCCATGACCACAAAACTAACTGATGGCTGGACATCTTTTATAGAAACAGGCTCACCGTCCAAGCACGTGGATATTTGCAAACAGGGTCCAAAGCTTTTTACCAGCTCTGTTAATTCTTCAACTTCAAGCAATTAAATGCTATGCCTCTACCCATTTCCAGACAGTGTTG
The DNA here is from genome assembly GCA_016801105.1 of Esox niger. NCBI lineage: Eukaryota > Metazoa > Chordata > Actinopteri > Esociformes > Esocidae > Esox > Esox niger. The sequence goes on along the minus strand of JACXGJ010011946.1, from coordinate 17,149 downwards.
CTGAAAAGGTGACAGTAACAATACTGTAGAATCCGTTTTTGAAAATGTAAGAATGACTCACTCTTAAACCCGTTAGCACAGAACATTGTAGTCAGGGCAGACTAATGGAGAGCCAGACCTCTTGTCTCTCTAAAGAGATTAGTTGTGCTGTGGTGTTGATCGGAGCATTAGGGATGAACTGTGTTTGGCAGGTGACCCTCTCTTGTGTTTAACTGCCTCTATTTCTGGCTGAGCCCAGGCGCCACCCTGCCTTCTCTATCTATCTCTCCTTCCCCATCCTTTCTCTCTAACTCTCTCTCCCCAAACTCTCTCCCTCTCTCTTTTCAATCCCCCCCTGTCTCTCTCTCCTAATACTCTTTCCCTGTCTCTCTCTCTCCGTCCCCCTCCCCACCCATCTCACTAGCATCAATCTGATCCTGGCGTTGGAATGTGCCGTTTGGCAAGCGTCTGGCTATAAATAAAGCGGAGCCTGCACAAAAGAATGTGTTAATTACTAATTACAAGGCCCAGACCATGCCACACACATACACACACACACACACACGTTTAAACAAATGTACACGCACGCTTGTGAGAGTGTCAGCTCTGAGCTTCACTCTAAACCTCATTATTAGGCCTGCTCACACAAATAACAGAAATCAAACACAGTAATCAGAAGAACCATTACAGTGTTTTCCCTCTTCGCTCATTGTGGAAATCCCTCCTATGATGATACGCCAGCGGGTTAAGAAGTTGCCCCGGCAGATAAGTTAAGAAGTTGCCCTATCCCCCCTCCATACACACTCACCGAAAATAAACACACACACACACACACACACACACTCACAGGAAATTGCCCTAATTATTACACATTTTACAGGCTGATATTTGCCCAGTGTAACACGTATTTTCACTCATCTCCCACAGTAAAAAACAGAATGGATTTTTGCTCAATCCCTGCCTGAAATCTTTTGCACTCACCTTCCATTCACCTCTATTCCACTTTTCTCTTATGCTTGAAGAATGCATATAGTCTGAATATAAAACATAGGAGAACTTTCTCCAATGCAGACTGTCGATCTGGGAGGATATTAGTGTCACATAAAAGAGAGGTCCCTCTCTCCTCACTGTCTTACCTGCCATTCCAACTCAGACAGAAAATGAAACACTGTGGCTATTCCTATTTCGTACTCCCCCCCAAAATAGAACACTTTCCTAATATGAAATAACAATGCCGTGTTTTCACCCAGTAATAGGTAGGAAAAAGTGCAGAGGAGAAATGGGGGATTAAACTTTAAGCGGGCGTTGACGGCAAGCGGAAATTTTAGGGTGTCTATTAAAACTCATCTTTAGAGGGAAAAAAGGAGAGGAGGGGTGGGCCCCAGTGAAAGCCAAATGAAATAATACGATAGATTTGCGCAGAGGGCTCGCTTTGCTCGGTGGCATCTTGGTTGTTGCCTGAGCTGCAAAACTTTGCGGGCTCATCATTAAAGCTGGCATGTGCAGGTTCTCCGGGAGGCCCTGAGAGTAATGCGAACTTCTGCAGCTGTCCCAGCCGCCTGTCTCCCGAGCCCTCTCTCACTGATGTTAAAGGAAATCTTTATTGTCAGTCACATATCCTATTCACTTTGTTCACCTGCACTGACAATTCTTGGCTGGGAGAGTGAGAAACGTGTGTGCGCGCGTGTGTGTGTGTGTGTGTGTGTGTGGGGTGCGTGCGAGGGTACTTGCATGCGCGCGGTGTTGCCTGAGACGTGTATGTGCGCTCGCCCATGTACACTTGTGCATACACTGTATGTGTCTAACTACCTACGGTAGCCGATTTCCGTTTTTTTCTTTTTCTCCTCTCCTTCTTCCTCAACCGCCAACATTGGCATCGGTGGGTTTCCAAAACCTTCCTCATTAGTTGAAATCTGTTTGAAATCTGGAAGTGAGAGGCTGATAACGAAGTGGTGCAGGCACTAGCCCCCTTTTACTGCCTGACAGGTGAGGTGGAGGAGGGCCGTTTGATTTGCGGATGAGGGAGACGGAGGGGGCGACGTAGGGTGTGGAAGTGAGGGGCGAGGCGGGGGGTGGGGGGGTGAGTGGTGAAAGGAGACGAGTCAGAGGAGGACGGAGGGGGAGGCGGGAGACCGGTGCATTCCTCGGAGGTGCGCGCTCACAGTGTTCAGTGTCACCAAGCAGTTCGCTGTGTTCACCTCGCTCCTTTTCTCCCCTCCCCTCACCTCCTATGTCATCTCCTGTGCGCTCTACCCCTCCTGTCCTAATTCCTCGCCGTATCCCCCCTTTCTTTCCTCATCTCCTAGCTCCCTTCCTCCACTCCTGTGTGGCACGAGGTATGACAGTGACAGCTGTAATGTATTATTAATCCTCCCCAGTCCCTGAATTTACCACCACTGTTCATTATACCTGATTGGGCCTCTAATGGGGTGGATGATTTGAGGACCAGGCCGGGGCTGGATCGCCTGAACAAAGTGGCGGAGTGTCTGATCTTCTGACTGTAATGGGGAGAGGAGAGGCTACAGTCTTTAAGTGATCTGGGGGCAGAAATTAAGTGGGTGGAGTTGTTATCTAAAGGTACTTGTATGCATCTGACTGGAAGCATTTGTAACTACGATATTTAGTGCAGTAATTTGTTTAGCACACATTCTATGTAGTTGTATTTCTCACTTATCCAGTGCAGGTATTTGTTATATCTGTACTGTTTTGTTATTTCACAGTCAAATACAGTATGTAATTCGTGGAAGTAAATGTAATCACAAGACGCTAAAGTGTTGTGAGTGGCGTGGTGTCTATGTGACTAACTCCTCAGTATAATTCCACTGATGTGCTGTAGGTAGCTCTCTCAGTGTTGTCGCTTGTATATGGAAATGTGGTTCTCCAAATCCCTTTGGATGCGTGGTGAGATGCCGTGGTGACGAGCCAGAAAGTCTGTCTTACCATCCCCTATACACACACACACACACACACACACAGTCACACAATCTCTCCTCGTCTCGTGACCCCAGACGCCAGCGGAGATAAAGCTGATCATGTGGCCCAGGTGCCACAGCGGTGAGCAGAGTGATAGAGGCTGATTTAGACTGCTAATCACACCTCATGTATTGGAACTTTAGTTTAGCATCTTCCTTATCGCACTCTGTTTTGTCCCTCTTCTTTTTCTCTCTCCCTTTTTCCATGGGGAAAGATAAGAGTTTATGCTCAGTAGGACCGATTATCTCCCCAAAATAAACAAATATAGACAGCCATGTCGATCAAACCGGGAAAAAACTCTGGCAGGTTATTTTCGATCCTGACTTCAGAGGTGCAGTTTAGAAAAAGAAGACCTATGTCATTACCAGGGGAGTTCACTTCATACCAATGGAAAACTTTAGACTGTACCATAACAAGGTTTGAATTGGGCGTGCGAATTAGGCCTGGGCAGTGATTGGCCAGCACCTTCCACGTTTGGACGTTTAGTCAAATCACATGGCTGCTCTAGTGACTGTGGAAACTTGGGCACCTTTGTGCTCAATCAAGTAAGAAGGCCAGAGACTGTGTTACTCAGTTGATTGAGCAACGTCATAAGAACCAGAACAGCATTTGAAGTGTTTTAAAAGACACATCTTGACATTCACTGTCCACTGTGAATTGCTGCAAAATCGAGAAATTGGTGAGAAACGAGTTGAGTAAAGGTAGCTAGGATTATTGCACGAAGACGATTTCCTGAACATGGAGACACATTTGACCATTCCTTCCTATAAAGATCCCTGGTCCTTGATGAGCTTTGTTTTCAAATGATCCCATTAAACTGCATGTTATCTAATTGGGTACCACTCCAGATACTGAGAGTTCCATGGTAAAATGGTGATTTTCAACATGGATTCTGATTGGGGTTATTGGCTGGCTGGAAGATCCACTGGCCAATAGGTTACTAGGTTACTTCCTTTGCCATTTCCAGACAGATTTTTGGTTTAAATGTATATGGTTAAGTTCATGTTGTGGCTGTTGACAGACTCCTCGGCGCAACGTTCCGAGGAGAACAGTATCCTAACAGCTCAGAATAATGTGACACATTTAAACGACCAAAAGGTCCCCCGACCAAGGTATGGAACACCTGTACTAACAACCACAAGTGACAGTGACCCTATCCACTCAATGCAGACTAGGCACATTTTAGACACATCTACCAGGTGGATTATAATAAAATAAACAACAAAATGAAAAATCCTTCCTTTCTTTTCACTGGACATAATAAGCCATTAAGCCCCAATAATAACAACGCAAAACACATTTCTAAATCGAAATGCGCAACTATTAATTACCATTGCAAACAAAAATTCTCAAGTTCAGTACAGAAGTTTGATTGCAACCCCGTCCGTCTCACACTGTCACATATTGCTACTTTCATAGACAGTAAACAGCAAGCCAGCTGCAAAAACAACAGAGACCTATCAGAGGATGATGACAATTAGAAACCTAACGTCTTCTTGAGTACATCTTCTAAAAGTCAGATATTACCAAATTATTCTTATTAGCATCATTTTCTACCTTCTTCGTAATGGAATACCCTCTGGGATCCTGGCTGATGAGACTCCAATTTTTGTCCTATAGGGAAACCATTCAGTTAACCATTCATTAAAAGGAATGTATATATGATATGCTATTAATGTGATCTACATTATAGTGTGAGGATCTACAGCTGTGCTGTGTCCCCATACTTGCAGACACAGCACAGATCTAAACACCAAACTAACACTTAACACAGCCATCAAACTATTCTGACCTCTGTTGATTGATTTGCTCAAAGCTGTGTCAACTTCAAAAAAGAAAATAGCCCTTTTACACAAATAGGAAAAGATTCAAGCATTTATACATTTAGATCATACAAGGGAAACATACTAGCATATAATTCTGGGCATACACTTGCTGTTTTAAAATAAAACATAAACCATTAAGTTAGGCATAATAATCTATGGTGAACCCTGAACTATTGTGCCATGCCACCATATTTTACAGTAGGGGAGCTTGTCTTCACATTTAGTAACATTTTCTGGCAAATACAAAACCACTGGTGCATTTGGCATCTGAGTAGAGCACAGGCTTCAATCGAAACACAATCTCCATGGGTTGGATTAAATGACAATACAAAATATGCTGTATATGTATTTATTTTGGTAGCCTTTTTTACAAAGACCACTGATTAGCTAGTTCATCCATCACAACAAAATTCCATCATACATCATGGATTTTTTCAATCGGCCTAATCTGAAAGTTTTAGGTGCGTTTTTTAATGTTTTCTCTCCCACATATGCTTTTGAAACGTACAAAATGAGTTAAGGACGAGTCACTAAATTATATTATAATACATTAACAGAATATTATCTTTCAAAACTTTTTACTTTAATCTGTTTGTCATACACATAAGGTGTATTATAAAACATAATAGGACATGTAAAGGCATTATATTTGTATATGTCATAAAAGTCCTACCAAATTACATCATTTTAGCCTAATATATTTCCTCATTTTCTCTCATTAATTCTGAAACTAAGCAAGGAGACAAATTCACATTCAGATGGTTTCATAAAGCAGTCAAAGGTTTTCCGTTTTCCTTAGTGTTTGGATGCCAGAGGAAAAGCAATTTAGAAATCAATTAAAATCCAGGTAAACAGTTGGCCCAACGTTATCCAATGTTAATTATCTATGAATCCAGTGTAGTATCGGAGTACTCTGACTGTGATGTATGAGGAACAGAAAAGCAGAAAACTACATTTGAAAAAGAAGAAGAAAAAGCATTTTTTTTATGGTGTCCCTACATAGAGTTCTTTAAGATACTCTGCCTGAAATGAAATCCCTGCTATGTTCTGAGTTCACATGCATATGGGAAGATTGTATGCATTTCAATCACATTCTGCATAACTCTCCAGGTACATATGAAAGAACTCGTATCACTAGAAAAGGATGAATGCTCCCTCCCAGTCCCCTTCTTGTCAACTACAGACAGAGGCAGCTTGACTGGCTTTCAGCAACGGTTCATGGTTAGAGAAACCTGACCCACTGGCTTGCCTCCCAAATGGAACCCTCTTCAGCATCCTGAAAAAATAGCGAGCCGTTTGGGACCGCGCCCTTGGTTTCTTCTCCCTCGGTGTTGACCTTTCACTGGGCTAGCAGGCTCATTTTTTGCTTCAATGGCCAAGAGTCAGAACATGTCACTTCATTCAAACAGGAATGAATGCAGGTACGCATGACACAATTGGTAGGTTTAAATGGCCTAGACGTCATTCCGAAGGCTATAAGAGAGGGGGAGCAGGGGGCTGCTGTGAGATGTGTGTGTGTAGGGTATGCATGTAATGTATATGGTAAAATTGGAACATGCAGTAATTACCTCCAGGGTTGACGTGATGGGCTCAGTGTAAGAATGTTCTCTCTGCAAATAATCCGTGAGGAACATCTGCATTGACTGACTGTTAAGAACGTTCCCCTGTCAGAGAGCCAAGCATGTGAAATAAACCCCCTTTTAAAGGTGACCTGATGTGGGCCATACCTGCTGAAACAGTAGTCAGCTCTCCACAGAGATTCAGCTATCAAGACTAAACGTTTTTTAAAGCCTCCAAAGCGAGATTCAACGTTGTGACAAGCAGGGGATATTCCATAGACCTTAATTCATGTTGCTTCGCTTGAGCCGTTTGGAGAAAGAAGAGTGGATTTGCTTTGAGGAGTAGAAAGACCTGACAAGAACATTGACAGTGCTCATTCCTTTTGGTGTCCTGCCATTGTCAAAATGGTTTCTTAATTCTTCTTGTCGTCTCAAGATTTATTCTAATTGAAAAGAACTGCTTTTGATCTCAATATATAACTTTTTCTTAACCTTTTTTGTTTAACAGAATCAGTTATACTGTGATGTATTTCTCTGCTGTACAAAAAACATGACTATAATAGCTGATATTACCTCAGGCTAATGCCAAAGACAGGAGTGGAGATACAGACTGTCTGACGGTTTTAGAAATATGTGTCTTCACAATAAAGCTTCGCCAGTGGGCACTAAAACATTCAAACCAAACTTCACTTTAAAACTACTGTGTAGGTACATGGAAACATGCTTTATGGAAGGAACCATTTTTTAGTATTGCCTATTCTCTGGAAGATAACTATATATGGACACACTGAATGTACATTTTAATGTAAACATTTTTGTTCAGTAAGTGAGCATTGATTAGCCTCAGTACCCGTCTTTTTAGGTTGCATTACAGCCCCTGTATTCAAGGTCCCTGTACTCCACATCATGTGGTGAGACATGCAGGGATGTGGAGTCATGTGGCTGCTAAACACAACACAGTAATCTCCCACTTTCTGTGAAAGAAAAAAGGGAACAGAAAAAGAAGGCAAATAAAAGGAAAACAAAGAGGAAAAAAATGTATTCTGCTTAATAGACACAGATCAAAACGTAATGGGCCCCCACTCCGTGATGGTTAGGAAAACATATGTTTTATTTCCTGCAATTCTATATATTCTGACACGATATACGCTACATTAGTATGATTTCTAAGTCTGGCAAAAACAATAACGGACAGTTCTTTCCAAAAGAAGTTAACTTAAAGCAGATCAAGTACTAAATAAAAAATTGTAAATTCAGAAAAAATGCATTACTACTTAAAATAAATATTAAACATTTTTTTAAAAATCTAGTTCATAAATATAACAAATCTGGTTCATAGTATTGTAAAATATGTCAGAATAATGTGGACATTGCCTAAAATAGATTGATTGGATTCTTGCATGGCCATTTGATTGCATACATGTCAGCATCTAACTCATTTTCTATGTCTGTGAAATGAAAAAGTAACCAAAAATTATTTCATTTGTAATGAAAGGGAAAGCAAAACCAACATTACATTGTCTTCCACATAACACTTATCACCCTCAACCTCATTTGACATCTTTGACTTGTACTGTATGACATTTCTAAAATGAGCAAATGACCAACAACTGGATTCTCATTTAACTGGAATGCTTTGCATTAAGAGCCAAGTTGAAGTCAGTATTCAATGCTGTTGTCCTTATAAAACCCCCAAATGGTTCCACCGCAAAAGCACAACAGGCTAGTGCAGAACTTGTCAATTGAAATCACAGGGGAGAAAAGCCTGATCACGAGTGAAAATTCTGCATAGGAAATATGTGGTTCTGTGAGTGTCGATAGGGGAGATGTAATTTTGGGGAAAGTGATGCAATTGTTGATATCTTTCTGTGGACTTCAAAAGATTGCATCTGAAACACATAATTACTGTGACTTTAAGTATGGAATCAAAGATTGTCCTTGAGGGTATTTGTATTTTTTTTAAATCATGGCTCTAAAACTACGTATTAGGATAATTGGCTTAATTGGTAGATCATGGTTAGTGAGATATGTTCAATCACATCATTTGAGCAAGCATAAGAGAGATGCCAGTGTCTAGTACAGTTTCTAGGTTTTGCATTTGCCTTTGGAGTCTGCTATTGGTGTCTGTCAACATGAGGACCAAAGTCAATGAAAGTCAAGGAAGCAATTAGGGGGTAGAAAAATCTGAGACATCTGTCAGAATTATAACCAAAACGTAAGACGTACCGAAGAACTGTTGAGCACAGCAATTGCAGAATTACAGAGCTTGGTAGGGCCCGACAAACTAAATAATGCTCACTATTTTGAGGTTTTGTTTTTACCATTGTCCTGGAATGTAGCCTGTTCTCTTTGTTTTTTGTCCTTGGTTCTTGAATGTAGCTTGTCTTTCTGTATGATTGTTTACACCTGTGTCTTGTTAGCACACTATATATTTTGTTAATTTGTTTGTGTCTATGCTAAGTACTAAGCCTGTTATTCTAAGCCTGAGTTCAGTGAAAGCTTTTCCGTGGTTTGTCCTTCTAGCTAATTTTGACCATCCTGACCGTGTCTTGTCCGAGTCTTGGTCTGTACCTTTGGTCTGTTTTATGTGTATTTTTGGCCCTGACTACCAGCCTGACCATAACTTCCATTTCTGCCTTTCCCTTGTGTGTTTTTGCCTTTTTTTATATCTTGGTTTTGACTTTCTGCCTCCCCGTGTTTTGTTCTGACACCCTTAATGATAACCCTAATAACAACGTCAACAAAAAACTGTCAGACACAATATGGATGGCACAGTAACTTACAGGTTAGAACATCTGACCTGTAAAAAAAGGTTGCTATCTATTTTTCAGTCCTCGGTTAGGAGTGAATTGAAGTAACGATTCACGACAGAAACAGAATTCATTCTGAGGTGTACAGACACTAGGCAATTTTAGGGCCAACAAGTGGAAAGTTCTATTTAAATATAATAAAACATCTCGTTATCTGATGGAAATTACATTTCAAAACAACAATGACTGTATGTGGCTGTAGTAAAAGCTTGGAGGATTCTCCTGAGGAGATACCAAGCATTTTTGGGGTCAACAAATTGCACACCTCGGGCAGTTATTGCAAGCAAATACTAAACATACAGTAGGTGCTTCATTTTGACATTTTATTTAGCAGTTCCATATTTTGTTGGCCTGAAATCGGGAAGTAAAGGTTTGCCATTTTTAAATGTTGAAATCACTATGCACTCAAATGCTTGTACATTACCTGCCCTCTTGTCTTTGCACTTCTGGTTAGATGCTAACTGCATTTCGTTGTGCTGTGCTCATACTGTTCAATGACAGTTGAATCTGATCTAAAATGAAAGCTGAGAATCAAAACATTAATCTCATAGTAATAGTTTGATTTTAAATGCAAAAAGTTTTACTTAAAATGCAAAGAGCCAATGAGTACAGATATATATATATATATATTTTACTATGTTACTTAATTACTATGAATACTGTAAACACTGATAATGAATAACTGTTCAGCAGGGTAGGCCAATGAAAAAAAAACATGATTATAATAACAGGCCTGAACTTTCTTTTCAGCAACTCCAGAAACCTCAGATGAAAACCACACAGCTACGACTAACTGCCATATATTAATCAATGGGGCCATATAAGGTAATATAATGTTATAATCTTCTTCAAGCAAAGCCAGGACAAGACTAGCCATCCCTCAGGGTTTGGCTCCTTTTTCTGCTTCTTGCTTTGTTTGACCACGGTGCATCCATTTCATGTTGCTTGCTCTTTGGAGGTTTATGATAGCTATCCGTATACAGACTTTGTGACAACTGCTGATATACTGTTCATATGAAGGGCTTCATAAAAGGAATTTTGTACAAAGTATCTCCTACAAACACACCGTTTTTCAGTGATGTGACATTAAATATTATCACCCTGTTTCTGATCGATGTTACTCTCATCACCCCTTAGAACCGAACAGGACATAATCAAGATTGGGGGAAATACTTTTCTACGAAACTGATCATATCCGTTTTACTAATGAGCCTGGTTGCTTTTGAAACCTTACGTCCTTCAGTTTGAAATACAGTGGTGTTAGAAATCAGTCAGTTACTATTGGCAAAACTATAGGCGGCCACTTCTCTGGGCCTATGCTGCAGAACAGAGGCGCTGAAAATTGATCACACCTCACGGTTCCTTCACATCGTATGAAAAGTGCCTCCCAACGAGATGCCATGCTTACATAAAAAAATAAACATCCACAGACAGATGCAAAGACTGCGTCCTCGATGGCGCGCTGTTACCTATGACTAGCACTACTTCAGCCAGGGCCCTGAGTACTATGCTCCAGAGTAGGGCACTAGGTAGGGAATAGTGGCATTTGGGAACCAGCCTTGGCCTGCCTTCCATTATTGCTGTTCCTGCCTCACGCCTGGTTGCGTGTCGTCCGTGTCAAGGCATGATGAAGCATGATGAAGCAGTCATTGTGCATACTCTCCAGGTCCTCTCCTCTTCTCCTCCTTTCCGTTCTCTCGTCCTCCTGCTCTAATCTCCCGCTCCTCAGACCCATGGTTGCCCTTTAGTGTTCCTCTGTGTTCCTCTGCCGTGTGAGTTTCCTTTCTCATCTTCTCTGCATCCTGTCTCTATCTCCTCCCCTACATATCGTTCTCTGAATTTGTTGAAATTACTTTTTCGCAGTTGCCGTTGTCTTTGGTTTATCAAGGAATGACTTCCTCCTGCACTTCTTCTTTTACTTCTCAACCTCCTCGGTCTCGCCTCTCTTTCTTCCTCCACCTTTCTGTTATGCCCCCCCCCCCCCGCCTGCCTTCCTAGCTCTGCTGGGGTTTTGTGTTGCGGTCGCTCTGTTTATGCAATCCCTTGTTTTGAAGTGACAGGCCAGGATAGATATGCAATATTAAAGAGGGGCCTTATGAATTTTTGACATCTAATTAGTTACTTCCCAGTTAACATATCGTTGCTCACAGGGGCAGACCTGATCCATCCGCAAACCAGTCAAGCAGCCAGCCAGCCAGCCAGGGCCCTTTGCTGGGGAGCGTGGGGATAGAAAGGCCTCTGCTCTGCCTACTCTAATGCATTCTCCTCCAGTGTAAGTAGTAATCACAGCACTAAGGTTAATTCATGGCCCTCAGTAGCCTGGTTTTTCACAGAATATCAGCCTTATGGTGTCACCGGGGCACCAATTAAGGGCCTCTTTTCTGTTTTCTCTTCAAATGTTAATGGGCCTCTTTTGGGGATGTGTGGTATGTTACCGTGCCGACAGGGACCATGCAGGACAGGAAGCACTGAGATGACACTAACAGTTTATAGATGACACTCTGGCCCCACTAGCTTACACCACACTGGAAGACATGTTCTCGCCATCTTTCTCTCACGAACACACGCACGCACGTACGCACACACACACACACACACACACACACACACACAACCCTCTCACAGTGTGTCCCCTATCATTAGTCTCAGGTTTATAATTTCTTAACCACAACACCAACCACGTTAGCTCTTTACCCATTGTGGCTGGCTTCTTATAGTCACCTGCAACAGGAGACCATTCCAGTGTCACAGACTGTTATGAGATGTAGACTTTGAACTCTACCCATCGCCTTCCTGCAGGCTTCTCCGCTTCATCTCCCTCCCTCGTTCCCATCTTTTCTGTATTCCAGGACTGTGTCCATGTACTTTGTTCCTGGTTGATTCCCAGAGGTACCGCCCAGTACAATAGGAGGCCTCCATGGCCGACTTCACTCCTCCGCCCTTCTCTTCCCCTTAATAGTCAAGCATATGTAGAAAGACAGGAAATACATCTCTGCACACAATAGGAGTGCCAACCCATGCAAGAGCATGTCATTATACACAACTGGGGGGGTGGGGTGAGAGCAGAGATGCCCAGATAAGATGGAAGATCTCATCCTGGATCTTATCCGCTGGCTTTCTGCGTGAAAATCTCTGGTCCCCAATCACACCATCTTAATCATTGTCTGCAGATAACCCTTTACACACAGCGAGTTTGACTTTTACAACTATCTGTTGGTTTTGTTTACTCCATACAGTGGGTCACATGGGCATCCAAGATGGTGTAGGCATGTCATCTTGTTTACTATGAAACAGACACATTATGCTTAAAGCCCTTGGCTTTTAACTGGTGCTCTTTCATGGTCAGGTTATAGGCTTAGGCAAAACGCCCGACACCTAATTGTGATGTAAAACCGACATGAGAGAGGGAGGCAGAGACATTTTGTGGCTGTTGTTTTCCTCGTGTGTCAAAGTAAACAAAAACAAACAAACAAACTAAGAGGAGCTTCAGAACTCTGGGCAGAAACACACAAACACACGCACCCACACACCCCCTACCCAGAGCCCCAGACAAGCCTCCTCTCCTGAACCCCTATGATCAATTAACTGATTATCCCTGCAAGGGCTCTGATTGGATAATCAGCGGTGCTATTAATCACATGTTATCAGGCGATCAGGGGACGCGTATTCATTATGCCGCTGCATCTCTCAGTGTCTGTATCACCCCAGAGGAGTCAGAGAGAGCCATGTTCTCAATCATTCCCCTGTAGCCATATCCCATACCCTGTGGTAGGTAATATGGTAGTAGTAGTGATAACAGACCATCTGAATGCATGCACACACATATACAAACACAAAGATATACACACACACACACGTATACTGTATACACTCCATGACAAACACACACAGATACAAAATGAGAATTACAGGGAGAGACTGAGCGTTTAAAAGTGTTTATGGAATAACATAACATTAACGTAAATATTACTACTACTGCTACTTATATTACAACAACTACTACTGCTACCAATATTACTACTACTGCTGCTACTAATATTACAACTACTACTACTAATAATAATAATATTACTACTACTATTGCTACCAATATTCCTACTGCTACTGCTACTAATATAACTACTACTGCTGCTACTTACATTACAACTACTACTGCTACTAACATTATTACTACTACTGCTACTAACATTACTACTACTACTAGTCCTACTAACATTACTACTACTACTGCTACTAATATAACTACTACTACTGCTACTAATATTACTACTACTACTGCTACTAATATTACTACTACTGCTACTAACATTACTACGACTACTAGTCCTACTAACATTACTACTACTACTGCTACTAATATAACTACTACTACTGCTACTAATATTACTACTACTACTGCTACTAATATACCTACTACTGCTACTAACATTACTACTAGTCCTACTAACATTACAACTACTACTGTGACTGATATTACTACTACTGCGAATAACATTACTACTGCTACTGCTACTAATATTACAACTACTACAACTGCTACTAATATTACTACTACGACTATTGCTACTAATATTACTACTACGACTATTGCTACTAATATTACTACTACTACTGCTGTTGCTGGTAAATAACTGTCGTCCCCTTTTCAATGGTAAAATCTCTCTGCCGAATGGGAAAAAGTGTTGCCTTTCAGGAAACATGCATTAACATGTTCAACCATGACCCCTTCTGGTGCCATTTTCTAAATAATGCATAGTACTTCATCTTACTCAGTTAAATGCATTTTATTTTGGTTGCAACATCTGAAGTATTATGACAAAGACGTCTGCATCAACGGGATTGAGCTAAAGAACACTAAGCTAAACTTTTAGTATTTAAGTATATTTAAGTATATTTGCTGATTAGTACAGCTGTAAACAGTGACACATTTCCATAGTAACAGAAACATAGAGAATGAAAGGGCATGTGCAATGAGCCATGCCACGTTTCAGAGGACTGATGTACAGACTGTATATGATTAGTCTCTACCTAGCCATTATGTAAATACTCCCTGTTTGATCTCCACCAAACACCAGTAAGAGACCACATGACGTATTGTATCCTGGCCACCTGAAACCAGTTGCATCTGGTAGGGCCAGTAAAAGACCACATGATATACTGTATCCTGGCCACCTAAAACCAGTTGTATCTGGTCTGACAGTAAGATACCACATGACGTGCTGTATCCTGGCCACCTAAAACCAGTTGCATCTGGTCTGGCCAGTAAAAGACCACATGATACACTGTATCCTGGCCACCTTAAACCAGTTGCCTTGGTTCTGACAGTAAGTGGGGCCTTTGGACTGTGGGGGTGTTGCTGATGACCAAATGGATTGTCTCCTGGAAACAGATTGGAAAATGTAATGACATAAAACAAATTGAGTCACTGTCTCAAACATAGCATCTTGGCATTTAGGGATTAAAAGTTATGGAATTTCTTTTTTTTGTTTTAAAATGACTCACAGACAAGGAAACTTGTTTCCTGATCACTTTTATTGTAGTAAACAATGAGACAGTTGGAAGGTTCATGTTGAGGATGTAACCATGGCAATCCATATTATTCATAAATATATACCACAATAACATATACTGCTGCTGCTACTACTACTATTACTTCATATGTTATCACTACTACTAATAGTATTCCTATTGCTACTTCAACGACTACTTCTACTCTTAATACTACTACTACTACTACTACTACTACTACTGATGCTACTACTAATACTGTCACTAACACTACTATACTACCACCACTACTACCATTTACTACTGCTCTATTTCTACCACTAAGAGAACTACTACTGAGAATAATAATTATTATTATTATCCAAACAACAGTTATGACAATTATCATAATAGAATATTGTATGTGAACAAATGTTAGATAGTGGGAAAGGTAAAATTGATGGCATATTGGAGTAAAAAAGAAAACATCAGTTTTGCCACATGCATAGGTTTGTTGGTCGAATCTAAAATGATTGTCTGTTTGTTGAATGCTCAACCTGGTCTCTGTGCCTGCTTCTTCCAGCATTATACGCTTTTTTGTTGTTTTTTCAATTAGAGTCAATTGACCTGACAGAATGGCTGGCAATTAAGTGATTTTGGAAATGGTCCTGGGCTAATTTTCCAGAGCTTGTCAGCTGTATTCTATGAAGCCTTCCCCCACCTAGTTTGAGTACCAGTCTCTTTAGCTAACATAAAGAGACTGATACCCAAGCCGTCCCTTAGCCTCTCCACACTCTCTGCTGCATAATAGCTTGTCATTTCAAAATCTTTATCCTCAGTTTCTTTCTCAATAAATTGCAATTACAGGAAGTTGTTAAGAGATGCTTACATTTCCCTCGTTTTTTTGTACCATCGGAGAGGTTTTGTAATTGACTAGAGAGGAGAGGAATTGAGAGGAAGGGAGTATCTTTGTGCTTGGGGAGTCGGAGCATCATCAGACTTCACACTATGTCACTAAGCACTGACTCCAACTCTCCTGGGTTCTCAACCAACAACAGATAAGGAGACTTTCTTCCTCTTCCTTCTATGACTAATTAAGGATACAGCTCATGCAAATCCCACAAAACAGTTTCCGGATTTTCTTGTGTTTCTGTTCAAGATGTTTCATTTAGTTTTTTCTTCAATACTTGAACTACAATAGATTTTTTTGACATATTATTCTTTTTTCTAACTGGTATATTGACTGTGAGTACGTTCCTATTTGCGGCAAAAACCTGGTAGCAAAATGGACAAAAAGACAATGTTTTTATTTGGCGGGCTCTCGCATTCGATCTAGCAACCTTTCTGTTCAGATGCTATCACTGATAAGAGACCTGCCACGCCTAATCTTTGTGTCTGCAAAACAAAAATAGGCAGAATATTGTAATTTTTTTATTTTATTAGACCTGACATTGAACACAGGAAGAGCTCAAATATGGAATGAAACAAATCAGCAATCAGTAGCAAGTCAGCATGTTTCACGTAACTTTGAATCATTGGGTCACCTAACAGTACATGCAGTTAAGCAGTTGACTCAAGAGGCTTACGCTGTAACTCCCAGCAGAGCAGCTGCTTCATGAAAACTCATAATAATGTAAGCTTTAGCAGTGCTGTAGTTGTTGGCTGTTTTAGATGTCTTTATTACAAGCACTCAACACCGCGTAGAACATTAGGTAAGTAGGTAGCTGGTTGGATACAAGGAAACGTTAGACTGGCTCAGCTAACGTTAGATATTGAATTCATGCTAGTTTTGGTGGCCACGGTCAAGCTTCTCAAATATTGCTTCGTGAAGCATAAGAAACCCTAACCACATGTTGACTGTTGGGACAAAAAAGAACTGTGCATTACTGACAGATTTGACAGTCTTGAAGCAGATCTGGGCTTAGCTGACGTCCTTGTCTAGGTAACAGTTTGGTTGTTGTATTAGCCAAACAAATGTAGGTTGATTCGATTATCCTGAGCCAGACATACCAGTGGATTTTGGCGGTTTTCCTGACGTGACAACGCGGCACTCCCCTGGCCGCTGAGTATGGAAACAGGCGACGTTGTGACATGTGCCCTCTGTTTCTTCTCTCCCAGTCCCTCCACACCTCCGCACCTCGGCAGTCACATTCGTCAAACTCACACCCGTGCCCAGGCAGCGGGCGCACGCTCGATGTCTCCTCATAAAATATGCAAATGATCTCCAAATGAAATACCTTTCTCCCCCCTCTCGTACTAGTCTCCGGGAGCCTGAAAGCCTTCCATCATCGAGCGAGCGTTCTCCCTACTAATCATCTCGCTTGGTAATAACTCCAGCCAAACATCTGCTTTCCTCCATAACACTTCACTAATTTTTCCCTCATTTCACCGCGCATCATTCCCTCCCAACACAATCTACATGTATTAGGTCCTAATGACTTAGCGGTTAAAAGCAAATAGATGCCAAGGGACAACTCCCCCCCCCCCCCCCCCCCCCCCCCCCCCCCCCCCCCCC
>JACXGJ010011945.1:0-18853 GCA_016801105.1 Esox niger | reverse complement strand
GTCTGCGTCTGACACCAGTATTCTGGTTATTATGGATACCCTTTGTCTGCGTCTGACACCAGTATTCTGGTTATTATGGATACCCTTTGTCTGCGTCTGACACCAGTATTCTGGTTATTATGGATAACCTTTGTCTGCGTCTGACACCAGTATTCTGGTTATTATGGATACCCTTTGTCTGCGTCTGACACCAGTATTCTGGTTATTATGGATACCCTTTGTCTGCGTCTGACACCAGTATTCTGGTTATTATGGATACCCTTTGTCTGCGTCTGACACCAGTATTCTGGTTATTATGGATACCCTTTGTCAGCGTCTGATACCAGTATTCTGCAGCCCTGGAGGGGAGTGGCTTTTCCAATCAGCTCACTAGCGAGTGCCTGTCAGATGTTTCCTTTGAGCTCAAACAAGCGTGGCAGCAAACAGTTTTTACCTCCTGGGTTAAGGTTAATATTTTAAATTAATTCATATATGTTATGCATTCCATGTGTAGTAATAGCTCTAACCACTTGTGTGTTAATATTTAATGTTTGCAGTGAAAATGGAAAGACAAGAGCACAAGAGTGGATATTTCATAATTACACAAATCTCTGGTCTTTTATTAAAACCTACAACAAGCACTAATCAAATCACACGTGTTCTTCCCCTTGTGTGTAGTGTAAGAAGATGTCTGTTATACAATATGTTCTGACTATAGAGGTTAATGATGTGTGTAAGTGAAAGTTGTGCATTTGACAGAGACACTCAAGGTTCGATGTCTGATTCCCATGTACAGTGTGTGACTAAAATCTCACAAGCTCAGATCATGTAGTTAATCATTTTTCTGTAAGGACAGTATAAGTATGTGTTTGACAGAGAGAGAATGTGAGCTGAGGAGTGAGAGTTTCAGCGGCATGTTTGCAGAAAGAGACAGCTAAGCCGGAGTATCTCTTCATTACCACCCTAGTCATGCTGCTGACAGGACGGATGTGGAGGCCCCTTTTCCGTGCTGATGGATCAGAGATTGCAACCGATGCTGACCAGTACATTTGAAGGTGGAGGGTAACCGACAGCCTATTAGCACAGTTCTGCTCCCTGTCTAGAGATGAGCACACAAGCAGAGCTAGTGGGAATGTCCACTGGAGCTGATGCCAGAGAATTTAACATTCATTTCTTTCAATAAGCTGCCTCAAATGTCATTTAAGAGAGCTTGGTGATACTTCCAACCAGCCTCACATTCACATACTACGTGTAACCACACCAGTGGTAGAAAGCATGATGCATGGTTTGTTCATAGATTTCTGTTCGCTACAGCGAGATGTGTTGAAAAATCAGTCCTATCAGTGATGGAACAAAACACTTAGATTTCTTGGATGGCCACTGCTTATGTGTATCTATGAAAACACCCAATAGGGATGATGTTGCTTTGAACACACAAAATGTATGTGCTACTACAGAAAATGAAACAGAGCTGCCTCCTGGCTAGTTCATTACAAAGAGAGTGTTGAGTGAGGATGGAATAGCTGTATTAAGGAGTTGCATTTAAGACTTAACAAACAACAATGAAATTGGGAAAGTGACCACTTTTTATTTATTTTAAATGGATCACAAACTAATTGGGCAAGTTCAGTATTGGTCTGTCCAGGCATTTCTTCTGTGAGGCGGACCACACGCGTGCAGCTGAGAGTGTACATTCGTATGGGAATAGCTGTGTCTGGGAATGATGATGAAGGCTTTTCCACTCAAAGGGCATTAGGCCTACCAAAAATGCCAATGTACAGCAGATCTAGGGACAAAAAGGGCTCATATTGGCCAGGAAATATGTAGGGAGGAGATCAGAATTCTGCAATCATGCTTCATCAGTAATGGAACAAATCTGAACCGGTAGATTAGTGTAAACCAACAATATCCGGACTGGCATTGCTACCACTGGAATATACAGTCTGTTATTGGCACCTGCCAAGGCAGCCACATTATTCTGGATGCTTCGCCTTTTTTATGTTTGTCAAACATTTGACTTTCTCGTGGAATACACATTTCATCAAACTGTCACAAGGAATGTATGTGTAAAGGGTTGAAAATGTAGTTTCTAGTATTCAGCCTCTGAAGACAAAAGAAATCAGACACCCCACTTATTGTTGTTCATGTAGTTGATTATTTTATTTCAATTAGGTCCGATACAGTCACACCATAGGATAACTATAGGATAACTAACAGACTATAGGATAACAGAATAGGCATGTCATTTCTTGATGCCGAAGGATGCCTGCACAGTGAATGATACAGAAACGTGTTTTCTGCCTATACTGGTTTGTACATATATCTGCATTTGGAAAACATATTTTCTGATATGATATTAACAATTGTAATTGCCATTCACTCAGGGAAATATGATGGAAGTAAATGGTGTAAAGAGTGTTTGTGATGCCAAAGTAATCACGCTAACTAGCTAGCAGCTGTGGCAACCGTGCTCCTGGAGGCACACCACCCTGCATGTTTTAACTCTTTCTCTGCCCAAAAATACCAGATGTAGCTGATCAAGGACTTCATAAGGAGCTGATCATTTGAATCAGGTGTGATAGAGCAGGGAGAGATCTGAAACATGCAAGGCAGGGTGCAGGGTTAAAAATCGCTGCACTAGATTGTTCTTAATGTGGTATTTGCTCTTGTGATCGCCAAGTTTCTGGAACAAATCCGACAATTCAGCTCCTCCAAATAATTGCTTAATTTGGCTTAAAACCAAAATGAGCACAGAGCTTTACAGTTGTATTCGGCTTTGGAGCTACCATTAAATCCATGTTGTTAACGACTGCTCTACACAAAATTCAGTTGCAAATCAATGACAAATTTTCCTGAGCATGGTAACATTTAATTTCTCGTTCTGCTGCATATATTATAGCCAAGTTATTTGAAATAGCTCATAATAAACAACAATTATGTAGGCTTTCCGAATGTAGCAAAATGTGTTGATCAATTCAGTTAAACATGTGTAAGGACAATTTATTTTATTTTCACAAATAGACCTAAAAATGCTAAAGGACAACAGATATTTCTATATACGAATTTTAATGTGCATTATCTAATTTTAAAATATGGATGGAAATGACAAAAATCGACATACAATATTAGTACAAATATTTTACACACGCTTGTGTGTGGTTTTCTTTTGTTCGACCAGAGTTGATATGACTAATAGGCAACTGAAATGCCTTTGTCTAAAAACCAAAAATGTTGCGAAATTACGTAACGTTTCATTGCAAAACAATTCTAAACTGGGTTTAAACATACAGAAATTAAGAAGAAATTTACTTTCAGTAAATTATCTGCGCTTGTAACATTCTGCAGAGCAATCAAACGCTCTGCTGCACCACTGGGCTAGTTATCCTAACTGATTGTGACATAATGCCCTCTGTATTTGTTGAGACGTTTCTAACATTGGCATAACAATCTCCCTTATTCAGTAAGGAAACATATGGCTGGAATCTAAATATTGTGCAAAAAGATTGTTATAAAAACAATTGCTTTCTGGCTCAAGTAATCGTGATCATGCAGTGACACAACATGTTTTCTGCCTATTCTTTTCCAAGGACCCCACACTGGCCCAGGTTGTTAGGGTAGTAACATGTGCAATAATTATTTCATTTATGTGAAGGAAGATGAGCAACAGTTGATTTATATATTATATGTCGAGTACATTTGTCTTTGTCAAAACAGTTTTCCCATCTTGCAGGAAAATATTTTGTTATCTTCTGACCTTGCTATGGCAAAGGAGAGAATGTTGGTATCTCCTGACCTTGCTATGGTTGAGGAGTGTATGTTGGTATCTCCTGACCTTGTTGTGGTAGAGGAGTGTATTTTGGTATCTCCTGACCTTGCTATGGTTGGGGATCGTATGTTGGTATCTCCTGACCTTGTTAAAGTAGAGGAGTGTGTGTTGGTACAGTATCTCCTGACCTTGTTATGGTAGAGGTGTGTATGTTGATTTCTTTAATCACGAATATCCACGACCAGTCCCGCTAAGCGCAAATCAGATGAGATGGCATTTTGCTGCAGAATGCTCTGGTAGTCATGCTGGCTGAGTGTGCCTTGAAATATAAATGAAAACTGACAGATTTACAACGTTTAATGTTCATTTATCTTGTTTCTTATAACAAGATGTCTCTTATTGGTGTTCTTCAGTAGTGGTTTCTTTGCACATACAAGTTGTACTTAAACATGTTGTGAGAGCAGAAAGAAATTGATTGGTGAACACCCATTTGAAATGGAGAGGAGGCGGTGTTCATGAACATTTCAAGCTGGATTAAAGTATATTTTTCCCTATTTTTTTATGTTAGTCTTATTCAAAAATGCCCTGTAATGAAAAAGCAAAAACATGATTTTTTTTGCACATTTATAAAATAAAATACAGTAATATCTCATTTACAAACATATTTAGACCCTTTGCTATGAAACCTGAGACTTTTCTACAACTTGGTGTCCACCTGTGGTAAATTCAATTGATTGGACATGATTTGGATATGCACTCACCTGTCTATATACAGTATGGTCTCACAGCTGACAGTCCATGGAAGAGTAAAAACTAAACCATGATGTCAAAGAAATTGTCCTACTACGACATGGTTAGGTCTAGGCACAGATCTGGCGAAGGTACCAAATCACATCTGCAGCATTGAAGTTCCCCAAAAACAAACTGTCCTCCGTCATTGAATCAAAGAAGTTTGGAACACTCTTTTTAGAGCTGGCAACCCAGACACACTGAGAACTCACCTCATTGACCAAGAACCTGATGATCAGTCTGACAGAGATCCAGTGTTCCTGTGTGAAGATGGGAGAAGGACAACAAGTCTCAGTATCACTGCACCAATCAGGCATTTGTGGTCAAGTGGCCAGACGGAGACCACACCTCAGTTACAGGCACTTGACAGCTCACTTGGCATTTACCAAAAGGCAAATAAAGGACTCAGACCATACGAAACAAAATGCTCAGGTCTGCTGAAATCAACATACAACTCCTTGGCCTGAATGCCAAGCAGGCACAACTCATCACCTGTCCAATACCATCCTTTGGTGAAGCATGGTGATGGCTGCATAATGCTGTGATGTTTTTTAGAGGGATAGGACCGAAAGACTAGTCAGGATCAAGGAAAAGATTAAAGGAGCATAGTACAGACATATGATATCCTTGATGAAAACATGCCCCAGAGAAATCAAGACCTCTGGCTGGGGTGAAGGTTTATCTTCCAACAGGACAATACACACACAGCGAAGACAATGCAGGAGTACTTGGGACAAGTCTGTGAAGTTTGTGCCAGAGGGAGCACTTACACCCCAAAAAACCACTCTGGGGAAACCTGAAACTGGCTGTGCAGCGACATTCCCCATCCAAACTAACAGAACATGACCCTACCCCTCTTCTGCAGAAGAGAATGGGAGAAGCTCCCCAGGTGTGCCAACCTTGTAGCATGATACCCAAGAAGACTCAAGGCTGTTATTGCTGCTAAATGTGCTTCAACAAAGTACTGAATGAAGGAATCTGAATACTTATGCCAATGTTATACTTCTGTTAGGCTACATTTCTGAAATCCTGTTTTGGCTTGGGAATTAAAGTATATTTTGTGTAGATTAATGTAGAAAAAAAGTATTTTTATCCTTTTTAGAATAAGTCAACAAACCAAAATGTGGAAAAAGTGAAGAGGTCTGAATACTTTCCAAATGCGCTGTAAGTTGACCTTCAAACACACAATGCATAGATGTTCACAGACACACAAAAGCTTATAGTTACACTGAGATTTCCATCACAATGTCCCCAGAAACTCCCAAAGGAATGTGTGTGACATCAAACCAAGGACTGGCACTGCTCCATGAGAGACAATAGTCAAAAGAACACCGACAGCTTGAAGAGAAGTCCTCGAGCAGACACCTGCCCATCTGACATATCTGAGCCTTAAACAAATCAACTCTAACCTTGTCTGATATCAAACTGATGTAATGCTCCAAGCCATTCTCCATCAGACCAAAGTGCAAGGCTATCCAGATGCTTGTAAATGTTGTTCCCAGTAATAGAAACTGGTACACTGAATTCCGGGGTTTCCAATTTTATGAAATAAAATAGATTGGATTATATTTAAACTAATCTAAAATACAGCAATTTTAAATAAATGTAACCTATTTAATGTCAACTTTCTGATTATTTTACTGATGAAGGATAGTATTTTTTACATTGCTTTGTTTCTCTAACCAAATCCAATCTATTCAATGAGTCTAGTTTAGTGCCATGATTCAAATGCAGCAAGTCTATAGTTCGCAACTAGTTAAGGCTATTATTAGCACGAGTTCATGTGTTTCTACTTTTCATTAATAAATATACTGTCAATTAATAATAATAAGACAACATTTTCACAAGATTGGTCCTGTGAATGAACAAACTGACCCACTTCTAATGCAGGTATTTGTACTGTAAATGATTGAATTCTGAATGTGATTTGGTACTTTAAATGGGTTTTGGTGCCCTAGTTCAACAGCCAAAACCTATCCATGAGAGAAGGGCTTTTTCTGATAATGAATCACACTCACTAGCCACTTTATTTTGTACACCAGCTTGTTAACGCAAATAGATACATAACAAATAATTTGGCTGCCACTCAGTATAAAAAGCATGCAGACCCGGTCAACAGGTTTAGTTTATGTTTGAACAAACCGTATTATGGGAAAAACTCATGATCTAAGTGACTTTGATTATGGTATGATCATTGGTACCAAAAATGGTGGTTACAGCCACTCTGAGACAACTGTACTCCTAGGATTTTCAGTCAGTACAGTCTATAGTTTCTCTTGAGAAAACATCCAATGAGAGACAGTTTAAGTCCAGGACAAATTCAAAAAGGACAAAGAAAGGACAAAGATACTGAAATACACACTTTTTTCAACTGCATCTCTGGAGGGTCAACTTGGCCTTGTGCTTAGGGTCATTGTTGTACTGGAATGTCCAAAATTGTCCCATGCGCAGCTTTCATGCAGAAGAATATTAACTGTCTGTCAGTATTTTCTGATAAAATTCAGCATTCATTTTGCCATACATTTTCACAAGATTCCCTGTGTCTTTAGAGCTCACACACCCCCAAAACATCAGTGAGCCACCACATCAGTGAGCCACCACCATGCTTTACAGTAGGGGTTGCATTCTTTTCACTATAGGCCTTGTTGACCCCTCTCCAAACACGGCACTTGTGGTTGTGACCATAAAACTTGATCTTTGTCTCGCCACTCCAAATTACAGTGTGCCAGAAGCTGTGAGGTATGTCACTGTGTTGTCAGGCATATAGTAACCAGGCTTTTTTGTGGCATTGGCCCAGTAAAGGCTTCTTTCTAGCAACTCAACCATGCAGCTCATTATGATATTGTGCTCCTTGAAACAACCACGCAGTCTTTTTCCTGAGCAGTCTGTATTTCTCTTGAGGTAACCTGTAGGTTTTTCTTTGGCTTAGTATCCGGCCCTCTCACTGCATCCACGTGAAAGCTAACAAACTTATTGATTATTTATACACAAACACTAATTGCAATTTAAAAAGCCACAGGTGTGGGAAATTCACCTTTAATCACAATTTTTACCTGTGTGTGTCACCTTTTGTGTGTGTAACAAGGCCAAACATTCAAGGGTACGTAAACTTTTGATCAGGGCCATTTGGGGTGAGTTCTGTTATCATTATGATTTACAAAGGATCTAAACAACTGTATGATAATAAATGGCTTCATATGATCATTAACTTAAAATAAAAGACCTTTTGCATCAGTCATATTTCCAATATCTATACCAAAATGTCACAATTTCTGCCAGGGTATGCAAACTTATGAGCTGAACTGTAAATACCTTTGTACCATGGATTTCTTTAAAACTAAAACATGCATTCCATGTTCCCCTGTCATTTTGTCAAGAATGCAAAGCAATTTCCACAACTCTATTGAAAAGCTACCTCAGATAATGAAGACATAAGTGCCCTGATTGAAATGGCATCAGCTGAATTGATACAGTGCAGAACTGGAATGATCACACAGAGTAATTTGCAGGCTGAAACAGCCTGTTATACCCCTTGAGGCATCTCAGTACCTCTACTCAGTCTGTTTGGCCCACCTTTTAGCGTTCAGCCAGCTGCTGCATGTAGAACTGCTATTTCAGCTTTCTTTTTATGTCCTGGGAAAGCGGGAAGGTACATGGATCTTCATGCCCAGTGGACCTTCTTCAGGGTTTTCAATGGTAACTAAAGGTACAAGTGTGGCCTGTTGTTTGTGAACTGGGAAGTCAATGAGAACATCTTTATGACTGCATATGTGAGTTCCAGGGAGTCAGTGGAACACCTCTTGTTGTTGCTGCTGTTGCTCGGTGTAGGTTCGTTTATTGCACTTTGTGTGCTCCAACATTTGTGTAAATAGGCTACTTGGTAATATATTCGTGGGCATGTTTCATGGGAACATATTACATTGATGTAACCACATTTAAACTGGAATGTAATTGCGTTTTGTACGTCAAGGTGCATCAGCAGCATGCTTTTGCTTAACATGCCTGACAAACAAACCACATTTGAGTGTTGGAGAGAAAGCGTGTAAGTCACACCTCAAAATAAATGTATGACATGATCAATAACAAACTTCCTTTGCTGCTAGTTAAAATCATTGAACACACTTCTTTTCCCAATGTGCCCGGCCCACAATTTTAACCACATAGGTAATTACATTGGCAAGGCAAATTTATGCCTGAGCTGAGAGGTCTCCTATACTTTAGGGAATTTTTCTCTAAGAACCTCTGGTCCATGTCAGAGTAAGTCACTCAATAAATAAAAGCAGTGATCTCAGAAATTACCCAACTATTCAGAGGCATTAATAATTTGAGAGCAAAATCGTCAGAGAGAGTGGGAGATGATTGAAGGCCTTACACAAAGACCAGAGAGCTGCCCTTTACCAATTTGAAATGACAGGTTGTCAAGAGCGCTAAATGGCAAGGATACTTATTCCTGCAAAATGTGTGTTTATAAAATACACTAATGAGATGCTTTATTAGATACACCGTATATGGGTTAGGGTTAGGATCCACCTCTTCAAGGCTTGATGTGTTGTGCCTTCAGTGGTTACAGCAGAAAATGGTGAAGGTTCTGGAGTGGCCATCACAGTCTCCTGGCCTTAATATCATCAAGCCACTCTAGGGAGATTTCAAACATGTTCATGCAAGACGACCAAAGACTTTGCATGACCTGGAAGTATTTTGCCAAGAAAAATGGGCAGCTATATCACTTGAAAGAATTTGGTGCCTCATAGACAACCTTTACAGATGACAGCACGCTGTCATTGATACTGAAGGGGGCAATACAAGGTATTAAGAACAAAGGGTATGCAGACTTTTGAACAGGGGTCAGTTCATTGTTTTTTCATTGTTGCCATGTTTTGTTTTTTGATTTTGCCATTCTGTTATGATCTATATTTGAATGTGAATCCCATAATAAATAAAAGACTTGTGTTTTTCCTGCTCACACATGTTTTCTTTACAATTGGTATAAATATTAACACTTCTATGCCAACTTTTGAGCACAACTATAGTTGGTAACCTTGTAATCTTTTATTACCTTGAGAATAAACAGGGCAATACAATTCCTGTCTCAAGTCCCTCAACAGAACAGACTTTTGATCGTGCTGAAAAAAGATCTAAATATACAGCTAAAATAAATGAAGGGAACACATTGGGTCTCATGAACAAAATATATGAAATATCTTAATTTTTACTGTACAATGTGTAATTCCTTGAGAACAAAATGATGCAATTACAGTAAATGGAAACTAAAATCATCAACCGATTGGGGCCTGGATTCAAACTCACACCTTGTGAATTCCATCACAACATCTCATAATGTGACTTAGTGGGGTGTATGGTCCCCATGTGCCTGTATGCACTCCCGACAACATCTGGGCATACTCCTGATGAGAGGGCGGATGGTGTGCTGGGGGATCTCCTCCCAGACCTGGATCAGTGCATCAGTGAGCTCTTGGACAGTCTGTGGCACTACTTGGCAGCATCTAATGCATACACAATATCCCAGAGGTTGTCAATTGGATTCAGGTCTGGGAAACATGAGGGCCAGTCAATGGCATCAATGCCTTCATCATCCAGGAACCGCCTAAACTCTGGCCACATGAAGCCGGGCATTGCCCTGCACCAGGAGGAACCCAAGGACCACTGCACCAGCATAAGGTCTGACAAAGGGTTTGAGTATTTCATCCTGGTACCTAACATCAGTCAGGGTACCATTGGCTAGCATGTGGAGGTCTGTGCGACCCTCCAAGGAAATGCCTCTCCAGACCATCACTGACCCACCACCAAACCGGTCATGCTGTATGGTTCACTGGGTCACCACAGTGTCTCCAGACTCGTTCACATCTGTCACATGTACTCAGTGTGAGCCCGCTCTCATCTGTGAATAGAACAGGGCACCAATGGTAGACCTGCCAGATCTGATGTTCTCTGGCGAATGCCAATCAAGCTGCACAATCCTGGGCTGTGAGCACAGGTCCCATCAGAGGACGTCGGGCTCTCGTGCCACCCTCATCGAGTCTATCAATGACAGTCTGGTCAGAATGGACATTCATTTTGTAGGGATCTGGCTGTGCTCCTCTTGTTCCTCCTTGCACAAAAGAGCTGATACCGGTCCTGTTCAGGGCTCTGTTGGGTATTTTATTACCAGAAACCAAAGTGTGAGTGCAGGTGTTGAGGGAGAAATCAACAGCTAAAACCCAACTGCTGTGTTCAGCCGCAGCTCCCAGTCATGGTTTGGGAGGAACAGCGTTGGACGGTCCTACTTTCAGGGCTTTTCCAACCTTCCCCCTTGGCTCATAACTCCTTTTTGCACTCCACTTCTGCCCTCTGCTGCCTCTTCTTTTGCCTCTCACACTCAGTCACCTTTTCCACACATGGCCTCTTTTACCTCCTCAGTCTTCTCTCCTTCACCTGGGCAGCAGCTGGGGAGCTTATTTTTACCTATCCAGACAGGTTCCAGATGGGCTGCAGTTGCTCAAGGGTGGGGCTGCCTCAGTTAGCAGCTTCCGGAAGGTTCCAGAATTTTGTTGGGGGAGTTGGTGCAATGCTGATGCTGTAAGCGGAGGCACATTCGCCATCATTATGTAATCATTGGGGCTTGTGGAGAATCCGGCATCCCCACCTCTAAGACCACCAAGAATTCAGACATTACTATGGCAATTTAGATTTAAAAGGAAATGTTTCATATGCCATCATTTCAGGATGCTATTTCTTGTTATTAATTATTTATTCTCCCAAAAAACATCAACATTTAGTTCAGTGCTGCTAGATAATCTCTGTCATCAGCATCCGCCCTCCTCTGACTTCATGTTACTGGCGATGCTGCTGTGTCTACTGTTTTCATCCTGTGCCTGCATTTCATGAGAGAGTTTATAGAATCCGTTTGGAACAACATAGATCTTAACTGCATATATATCTACCCTGAATACTATGCAAATCTATCAAACTATAAGTGTAG
This sequence comes from Esox niger, assembly GCA_016801105.1. NCBI lineage: Eukaryota > Metazoa > Chordata > Actinopteri > Esociformes > Esocidae > Esox > Esox niger. The sequence goes on along the minus strand of JACXGJ010011945.1, from coordinate 7,340 downwards.
CTTACCAGACTATAAATATGAAAACAACTGCCCATCAGCATTTTGTTTGGTCAACCTAGAGTCCATCCCTCATCTATATTCTCCTACTTTCACTGTTCTGCTAGTGCTGCAGCATTCCCTGCTGTGTAGTGTAATCACCCTGCTCCCACATTTCATCAGAGAAATGTTGATGAATATACTTCTACTTCTGCTCCTGTCTGCTCTGTCGCTAGTCTCCTCCTACATCTAATGCAATGAGATGTTAATTAAACACTAAACTGATGAGCTCAGCCATGACTGCAGACCAGGTAGACCGACCAGGTAGACCGACCAGGTAGACCGACCAGGTAGACCGACCAGGTAGACCGACCAGGTAGACCGACCAGGTAGACCGACCAGGTAGACAAAGGAAGACCACAAAATTGGATATCCATAGAACATTTTCAAGGGTGAAGGAAAAAAACACGGACAAAGGATTTGGAAAACTCTTTCCAGGAAGTATGCATAGATGTGTTAAAGGCTACCACACAAAAAAGAGTACACCTGTATATCTTGAGAGTGTACACCACAAGACATGACTGAGAAAAGTGATAAAAATACCTAAAAGATCCTGTCAAAAAAATACCATGTCATCTATGAAACATGATGTAGGTGATCATTTGGCTTGGGCTTGTATAGCTGCACCGGGAACTGGCTCACTTGTCTTTATTGATGATGCAAGCAGCAGGATGAAATCTGAGGTATACAGAAACATCTTGCCTACTCACATAAATTCAAGTGCCTTTAAACTAATTTGATGGTGCTTTGTCATGCAGTAGGACAATGATTCCAAACACTGCGAGAGAGAGAGGGAGTGAGAGGGAGAGAGGTGACGAGATGGCAGAGTGATGCTCATAACGTAGTTGAAAAGAGGATATGATACAGGATTAACAGGGGATCAGAAATAGGGGCCATAGTCTTGCCCACGGCTCTGTCTGATTGAAGGAGGAAGGAGCAGGATTGGCGAGGAGGAGTGATCAAATTCCTCTCACCTCTCTTCTTACCTCCTCCTCCCTCCTTCAATCAGAAGGAGCCGTGGGCCAGGCTTTGGCCTCTGTCCTGTAGTCTTCTCCTCTCAGTCACCAGAAGGAAAGACCTGGCTGCTTCAATCTGCCAAGTACTTTCATCACATCAAACAGTATTAGATCCAGACAGACTAGACCTCCAGGCTAGCTGTTGGATCTACTAAAAACAGATAAATAAATAAAATAAAATAAATGATTTTTAGTTCCAACAGCAGCTGTCCATACAGTTTACTCACCTGTGGTCACCCAGCCACGGAATTCTGGGAAATTAGTCCCGTGCTGAGCATTGATTGTTGCTGCCTTTTTCCAGTTACTGCAATTCTACTCTACAAAAAGAGATTAAACTGAGAACATTAGCAGGACAGCTTATGTGGTAACCAATTCATTGTGATCTGTAACCATTCTCTGATGGTTGAAATTATACAATTACTTGTTTTGAGTAATTGGTGCCAAACTGGGGGGGAAGGGTTAAGTAAATAGAACCCCAATGTATAGAGGGGCCCTCAAAAATGTTTGAATCTTGAATAAAGAGGGAGCGGTCCTCAGAGACAGCTTGTGCACAGGGCCCTGAATATTATGCATCTTTTTGACCATGCATGCTGCAGCATGTGATGATGTCATAATGGGGATTTCCAGCTGTTTTAAATGCCAAACCACATTCAGCTGTTGTAATACCTCCATTATGTTTGAATACCCTGTCTAATGGTTAAATATTGAAGTCATTCTGCTTGTCCTAGGTAGACAAAGAAGATACTGAATCATCATTTAGCTTTTTCAAACTAAAGGTTACTACAGTTCTTTTTTTTATGACACAAAAGGACAACATTCTAGTAAGTGCCAATATTTTAACATCCTGGCAGTGGAGTAAAATACATTTTACTGTCTGGTTTCCTCTTTGGGGGTCCTGGGTGTTGGATGGAACTGGCCACTTAGCAACAAAATTCATATTAAAGTGACCTTGTCTCTTCCACTCAGGCACAGAGTGACATCTGCCACCAATGTCATTAACCACTCCAGTAAAACCACTCCATGAGCAGGGAATTATGCAATTTAATGTCACTAGTTTATTTGCTCCTTGCTCAAACAGGGATTTGTGCTTTTGAAGTGTTACTGTGATATACGAGACTAAGGAATTACCTTCAAGGTCTTTAGAGACAGTGAGCAGGGGTAGAGACAGCAATATAAATTCCCCTGAGTGGAGTGAGCTTGAGACAGCCATTTAGAATCTCCCATGGGCTGTGTGAGAGAACCATCAGCAGAGACAGAGGAGGGTGTGGAGAGAAAGAGGATGAGGGAGAATGTAGAGGAGATTGAGCAAGAAGGAAAAATTAGGGAATGGAGAGGAATAAAAATTGAGAGACGGGTGAGAACGAGGAACATTAGATGCCACACACACCGATAAGCCATAACATTATGATCACCAGCCAAATATTGTGTAGGTCCCCCTTTTGCCACAAATACAGCCCTGACCCGTCGAAGCATGGGCTCCACTAGACCTCTGAAGGTGTGCTGTGGTATACAGCACCAAGACTTAGCAGCAGATTCTTTAAGTCCTGTAAGTTGAGTTGGGGCCTCCATGGATCGACCTCTTTGTCCAGCAACTGTCACAGATTGGATTGAGATATGGGGAATTTGGAGGCCAACACCTTGAACACGTTGTTCCTCAATCCATTCCTGAATAATTTTTGCTTTGTGGCAGGGCTCATTATCCTGCTGAAAGAGGCCAATGCCATCAGGGAATACCGTCACCATGAAAGGATGAACATGGTCTGCAACAATGAGGTAGGTGGTACATGTCAGAGTAACAACAACATTAATGTCAGGACCGAAGGTTTCCCAGCAGAACATTGCCCAAAGCATCACACTGCCTCCGTTGGCTTGCTTTCTTCCCATAGTGCATCCTTGTGCCATGTGTTCTCCAGGTAAGCGACACACACGCACCCAGCCATCCACGTGATGTAAAAGGAAACGTGATTCATCAGACCAGACCACCTCTTCCATTGCTCCGTGGTCCAGTTCTGATGCTCTCAAGGCCATTGTAGTTGGTTTCGGCAGTGGATAGGGGTCAGCATAGGCACCCTGACAGGTCTGCGGCTACGTAGCTTCATATGCAACAAACTGCGATGCACTATGTGTTCTGACACCTTTCTATCAGTACCAGCATTGACTTTCTCCACACTTTGAGCTACAGTAGATTGTCTGTTAGATCGGACCACACAGGCCACCTTACTGACCACTGCAGGCAGTGAATTCCCCACAAGGGCTGCCATTTTGTAGATGCTCTGACCCAGTCATCTAGCCATCACAATTTGACCCTGGTCGAAGTTGCCCAGATCCTTACACTTGCCCATTTTTCCTGCTTCTAACACATCAACTTTGAGGACATACTGTTAACTTGCTGCCTAATCTATACCACCCAATGACAGATGCCATGATCACGAGATTATCAGTGTTATTCACTTCACCTGTTAGTGGTCATAATGTTATGGCTGATCGGTGAATAAGCTGGTATGAAAGGAAAAAACTTTTGCATGACTACTTCCTATTTGCCTCCACTGTATTTCCTCACCATGACAACAGACAGGCAAGTTGTTTCAGAAAGGTGGTCTGCAATCTATTTCTAGAGAACACTTCATCGAAGTTGAAGACAACATGCCATTGACCACCCTAAGTAATACTGACAAAACTAAGCAATACTGACAACCCTAAGTAATACTTACAAACCTAATACTGAAAACCCTAAGTAATACTGACAACCCTAAGTAATACGGACAAAACTACGCAATACTGACAACCCTAAGCAATACTGACAACCGTAAGTAATACTGATAACCCAAAGTAATACTGACAAAACTAAGCAATACTGACAACCCTAAGTAATACTGACAACCCAAAGTAATACTGATAACCCTAATTACTATTCAGTAACAGTCCCTTCAGAATTTGATTAATTAAAATTGAAATTGAAAAGCAACAAACTCACACTACGTCGAAAAGCGTAGGAAATGTAATTAATCTGTAACAACATTTACATAGTTCATACTCAGGCACACATACACACACACACACACACACACAAAGAAGCCCAGCAAATATCTTTGTAGGTTTGTTTGTGGGGGTCTCAGTGCACAGGTTCCTCTGGAGAATCATTGAATGGCAACCACAGCCGAGCAGCAGCATTTCACACAAGGCAGAGGAAGCGTTTTACAGAAAGCAAGACAGGACTTAAGTAGTTTCACCTTGCCCCAGGAGTTTCAGACTGTGCTTTTGAGGAGTTTCACCTTGCCCCAGGAGGTAGCGCACCAATCTCTCTCAGGAAGGAGAGGAGACAGGGCCTGAAAGCCAACTAGGACCCCAGGCCTGTCCTCTCTAGTGCCTGCTTGGTTGATGGGCATCCATTATCAAGACTGAGATTCCACAGTACCAAGACACACATATATAAACATACTCACACAAAAAGTTGTTGTCAAAACAGACACACCTGGTTGTCTTCAGAAAGATGCACATAATCTTAGAACACACTCACTGGCACAAACTCTTTAAACACCTTAAGAAAAACACAAAAAAAAACATTCACAAGTCAGAATACAAATGCATTTAGTGATGTCCTGCCAAAGCCAGAACATATAAAATGATTGAATACTCTACATTAAGTGGTTTTAAAATTCATAACATCCATGAGTGCTGTAAAAATTTATTTATCCTCCTTCTGATATTTAAAATAAAATTACATTTTAGACATTATGAATTTGCCCCTGATTTGCAAACGAAATTTAGCATTACATGAAGAGAATCTGACTAAATAACACAAAATGTTGATACTTTCTTTTTCTCATACATTTCCTTTTTGTCTTTGTTTAATTAACAAAGTTCTGCAACACCTATGCACCTTCATAGAAAGGTAATTTCCCTCAGACACACAATAATTGAATATAACACCTTAAGCTGCAATGACTGCAACCAGGGGATCCTAATTTAGGGAGTGTTGTCTAATGGATTTTATTACCCATAACACAGTCTGCAAAAATGAATGTAATGTACCACTGAATCTCTAGTCTGCCCATCATATGGGGAATATGCCTGCTGTCTCAGGACCTTTAAAACTTGCAATAAATCAAGCCACCATTCATACAAATTTCTGTCAGATAATACAAAAATATAATTTTAGACCCTTGATTTGACACACCAGATGTCATCTATAATGATATCGAACAAAATCACTGGCAAGCATCTTCAGAATGGCTGTAAAATTAATGAAAAATCTTGAAATGTGATGACATGGGGTACGTCGAGACGTGAAATAAATTAGATGTTTTGGCAAGACCTAAAACAAGAAGTTCATGCTCGAAAACCAGCACTTTATGCAAAAAATGTGCCAATATACCTGGACAGGGGAGAGTTGGGTCAATAAGATTATTTTGTTTAATCAGTGTGAAATGTTGTAAAAGTGATGTGTGTAGCTAATATTAGCTATTAATCTAATATTAAGAGTATTACTGTATACGTTGATGTTTTTGTGACTTTGGTCTCACAACATTTCACTCTGATTTAACAATTTGAACGCTGAATTCTTGCCACGGTGTGAGGTTATGGGGTTAACGGACCAGGCGCAGACAGATTTGGCACTTGATGAAGTATTTATTTAAAACAAACACCGAGCACTACAAAACAAACTTAAAGAAAGTAAAGGTTTGATCTCAAAAACAACACTCACCACAGATACGACACACAGCAACATGGAACAATGACTGACATATGAGGGGAGCAGAGGAGAAACATTTAAACACATACTGATGACTTAATTGGGACCTGGTGTGAGAGACAATTGGAGACAAGACAAATGAAAGGGACCGGGATGAGTTCATGGCAAGTGGAAAGATGGAAAAAGAGGGAGATGACAGAGCAGTCCGTCACCTCACCGTCACAATTCTGTGTATTGCAATGTCTGAATGCCTAATATTGGCAGAGTCACAAGTATCTGACTGCAAAAAAAATCTAACACAAACACACATGTAATATTCTATGGCAGTATGAGATGATGTAATGACTGACATGTTTAAATAGAAGCAGAACAGAATGAAATCCAGATTGCAGTGTCACAATTCTGCTGTATGGACAGAAGGACAGAGGCAAGACGGTCTGTGGTATTCATGGTTTTTAATAAAGAAGGGAATCAAACAAACTCAACCAGCTGTAGTGACTGGGCATAGCCTTCGGCTGCTAACCAAAATGAACCACATTACTGTGGGCAACCAGTCAACATAAATAGGTTCCCCAATTGAAGGCAATAACCAACACCTGCCTCCAATTGGGGAGACCAAAGCACATAGAGGTGCCTAGAGGCACCTCTTCTGGCCATGTCCTGACTATGGCCCCAGCCAGTGCGAAGATGGCTAGGGGCATAGCCAGGACGTTACATGCAGCAGTATGTGTGTACAGTACCAGAGGTAGCAGGTAAATACGGTATGAAGTAGTACATACTGTACATTCCCTGTTGAAGTCTATGCATTCTTTATAGAACAGCTGTAAGTCACGAAGACCCTAATCAATAAGACAACCAAACATAATTACTGGCTGAAAAGGACACCTTTGCAAGCCATAAGTAACTCAGCGTGCTTGAGGTTGTCTTCTGAAATCAGAATCTTCAGGATGTAATGATTAAAGAGGAAGTCATCCCTCCAGACTGATGCTGCCATTTTGTGTTAATAATTCTCTTTTATCACATTTTAATGAAACATTGAAAGTCTAAAATATCCCTTTAAATTTGCAATTTTTCTAAAGAACCGAAGACAGATTTTGGTCAGTTTAACATCATGACATGAACAAGCTCAGTGTAACAATGTCAGTCCAGTGGCTGTTACTGAGTGTACTTTAGTAATAAAGCAGTGTAAGTCCTTGATAACTGTTTTTGCTGTCCGCTATTCAGTACACACCAGCACACCATTCTCTATCTACACACTTACTGTAGACACACACATTCATCAGCTGTTGAGAGAAATCATTTGCAATTAGAACAGAAATTCAAAAGTATTTAATCAAAAAGAGAACTGAACAACAATGAATAAACATTCTCACTAGATGAGCAACAGTATGAGTTGTCTCATTTCCATTCTGTCTGGAACTTCTTCCATTAAAATTGCTCCACTGTTTCTCTTTAACTTTGCAAAGGAAATTTGTAGCTGAAGGTGAATGGTTCCTGTGATGTTGAATCCATCCCCCATTCATTTTTCTGGCTGCCTCTCATCTCTGTATTTACTGTCTGCCTGTTGGCCTGCTTGCTTAGTGAATAATAAAATG